>VXBZ01010988.1:78592-94043 GCA_013399135.1 Heliornis fulica | reverse complement strand
GCGCTGGGCCGGCTGGCGGCGGCGGGCAAACGCCTCTGCTACGTGACTAACAACAGCAGCCGGACGCGCACGGCCTACACGGAGAAGCTCCGGCGGTTGGGCTTCCCGCCTGCCGAGCCCCGGCACATCTTCGGCTCGGCCTACTGCGCCGCCCGGTACCTCCGCCAGGCCCTGCCTCCCGGCGCAGCCGCTTACGTGCTGGGCAGCCCCGCGCTCGCCGCTGAGTTGGAGGCCGTAGGGATCCCGCACCTTGGACCTGGTCCCGCCGCCCTTCCCGGTCCCTCGCCCGCCGACTGGGCCCAAGCGCCGCTCGACCCCGCCGTGCGCGCCGTCCTCGTCGGTTTCGACGAGCACTTCAGCTACGCCAAGCTGTGCCAGGCCCTGCGCTACCTCCTGCGCGGCGGCCCCGACTGCCTCCTCGTCGGCACCAACCGCGACAACCGGCTCCCGCTAGAAGGCGGCACCGCCATCCCCGGTGCGCGGGGCTGGGGGGTCGGGAAGGGGAGGGTGACTGGGCATCTCCTTGCTGCAGGGATGCCGTCTGGGCCCATTCAGAGCTACACATAGCCTGTCATCGGGCCCGGCATGGTGGTGTGCGGCCTGGGCTTCTCCATTCCTCGCTGCAACACCCTGCCCTGAAACCGGGAGGATCCTTGTTGATCCATTGCTCAGGGATAGCAGGTTCTTTTTGATCTCGGTGTGGGACAGTATTCCAGTCTCCCAGCAGGTTTCATTTACTGGTTCTCTTGGGACTGACCCCTTCCTCTGACTGACCTGGCTGTAATGCTTAAACATTATGTTTCTGAAGTGTTGTGTAGTTTTGTAGCGACTTGTGTGGCTTCTGAGGGTCCTTGTAGTGAAGTTATGATTTCTGTTCCCTCCCCAGGGACTGGCTGCCTGGTAAAAGCAGTGGAGACAGCAGCCCAACGCGAGGCGTTCATCATAGGAAAGCCCAGCCGGTACATGTTTGATTGCGTGGTGAACGAGTTCAACATCGATCCCGCTCGTACCATCATGGTGGGAGATCGGCTTGACACAGACATCCTCATGGGCAACAGCTGCGGCCTCACCACCCTGCTGACACTTACTGGGGTCTCCACTCTGGATGAAGTGAAGGGCCATCAGGAGAGCGACTGTCCTACCAGGCAGAGCCTGGTTCCCGATTACTATGTCGATAGCATAGCTGATCTTCTCCCAGCACTGGGGGATTAATAGAGCAAAACGCTTGCAGCCACTGCAGCGGTGCCCTGAGGAGGGCCCCTGTCAATCACCTTGTGACAGCAACATACTCACTAGGATACCACCAGGAGTTAGCAACCCTTAGCTTTTTAACCTTCCTGTCCTCTCAGTATGATATTGTTTACACCTCAGTCTTTAAATGCACTTTGAAACAGAGGGCATTATGGTGTCACCCACCCCTTATGGGCTTGGGGCTTTTGTTTTTTAAATTATAAGCAGCACATCTATCCAGATGTTTGTGATGCTCAGTGTCATGTTGTCCTCTAGGCTGAGTTAAAGAAAGCAGAGCTGGTTGATCTGAGGAAAAGAACCCAATATCTTGGGGTGTGTCCTCACCCGGAAGGGCCATGGCTCAGTCTGGTTTATTCAGGGAAATGACTCGGAGTGTGTAGTAACTTAGTGGCTGTGTTTGGAAATGCGGTGGCTGTCAGAATTAGCATTTGGCCTTAGATTGATTTTTTTTTTTTTAATTATTTTTTCCTCTGGAGTCCTGTTTGGCAGTGCAGCTTGCTGCAAGCATGATGTCAGGTCATATAAACTGAACTCTGTCTCCTTTATTTGACCGTTTCAAATTGCACTTGTGATGCAGATGAGGATGACTCCACTCAACACGAACTGTGTCCTCTGTGTACTGTATGTGTTCAGGTGTTGGATGTATGTGTAACATGTACATGCAAGAACTACCCTGACCCTAAATATATATCAGAATATATATAAAATATAAATTTTAAGTATATAACATATCATTTCCCAGAAGGGAGGATAAGAGGAATGTACTTCACTGATGACAGTAGGGTTAATTCCCC
Source organism: Heliornis fulica (assembly GCA_013399135.1). Classification (NCBI taxonomy): domain Eukaryota; kingdom Metazoa; phylum Chordata; class Aves; order Gruiformes; family Heliornithidae; genus Heliornis; species Heliornis fulica. The sequence goes on along the minus strand of VXBZ01010988.1, from coordinate 91,998 downwards.
TGAGCTTTTGCATTTAGTAATGCAGAAAGTCTGTAACCGCGTAGGACTGTCCTCCCCTACTGCTGCTTCCCAGAAATAACTGGATTGATTAGTACTGAGTTAGTTCTTGTACTTCCCTCAGCTTCAAAACAGCCACTTGCCTTGGCTTTAGTTGCAGAACATGAATTAACAGTCGGTCTGTGCGGGTGGGCGCAGTATGGCTTTCCACCAAAATAAGCCCATGTGTGACGATGGCATGTGCTTCCTTTAAACACCCGAGGTTAATATCTTCCATGTGTGTCAGGCGTGGGGGCCTGGCACCAGTTGCTTGTCCGAAGAGGAGTGCTTGCTCAGGTGATGATTTCATTTTGATTTTGAGATGGGTTTGGGTGATGCATCGCCCAGGCTTCGGGGTAGGTTTTAATGCTGGCCGAATCTGAGGTTGTAGCTGAAAGCTTTTGCAGTACAGATTTAAGTGGAAAGTTATATATGCAAATAAGTTGCTTTCATTCTGTAGATTCCGCTGTGGGCAGTTAATTTGAAACACTGGCCTTCCTTCATCTCCCACTGTTAGCTGAATGGCTCCAGCAGTGCGTGGAAGCCGTTTCCCTCCACTCAGAAGGAGTAGACTTGCCGCCTTGTTTGCACAGCAATAACCGTGCGGTTCATTTTGTCTTGCGGTGTTCCCAGATTAGCTGATCTTGTAAAAGGCTGGTCGTTCGTAACTCGGCATTGAGTAAGGATGCACGGATAATCTCTTCCCTGTTCCTGGGCCCAGCTCCAGACTGTGACTCTGTAAAGTCACAGAGAAATGCTTACAGCTAGAACTTCCACTGTATCTGGGTAATGTGGAGATGGATGTTATGGATTTACTGCCAGTCCGACTTGACGGTGTGTTCTTTGATTCAGTTCCCGTATCTGGTGCTTATCATTTCAGAATATGTCAAGTGAAGCAGTTAATGCCGGGTGAGGCGTGGAGCCTTGGTCCAGCAGCGCACTGTCCCCACCAAGCACTGTTCACTGTACAAGGGAACCATTACCTCGATTCACGTATGCTGAAATGTACTGATGAAGGTGTCAATCATGCTTCAAAACTCTGTATCAACTTCCAAATGGTTTTTAAACCTCTACTTGAATCCACATTAAACTTAGAAACCTGCTTTCCCTTGGTGATGTCTTGTTTTCTGGTCTCTGTGAGCTTTGGTGCAGCTTACTGCATGGCAGTTCTGGGAGCTGCGGGTGCTGTTTGTGTGTACCAGTTTGCTCATACCATGTGCTATCAGGGAAAGAAACCCAAACCCTGAGGGGTAGTTCTTTGGTTCAGGAAGTTGCAGTGCTCTTTATGTGGGCTGGGATTTGCTGCTTCAGGTAAGAGCACAGCACAGAGCTGTGGAACACTTTCACACTTTCCCTGTTGGAAGAATCCTTTTGCAGAGTATGTTTTATGGAGAGGTGTACAGTGTTCCTGTGCCTTAGTTTATGGAGGGGATCTGTTTCTTCATGTAAGAAAGTGTCTGCTGCAAGGCTGTTTTAACTCTGTGGGGAGAACACACACAACCCATCTATATGTTGCAGCTTGTTTTTCAAATGTCTTGTGCTAAGAGAAGGCAGCTTAGTGGGCTGTGCTGCAGAGAACACTGCCTGGCCTCTAATGCCTCAGCTGGCAGGCACAGAACCGGGGTCTGGCTGTTGCAACACCATTCCTGTTCTCATTAGAGCTGCAGCATAGCACTTGGCTCTTGATGTTTTAAAGGAGTGACCGTGATGGTTGGTTGATTCCATGGGCCTGGATGTTCAGAGTTGGAGCTCACACCCCACAGAAGCCGTGTGATAGCAAGAGGTGGGGGGTCTCTTGAAATAGCTGGTCTGTTACTGACAGAAAGAGGATGAGCAGGGGGAGGGGGTACCAGAGCCCCAGTGGCAGAAACCCGAGGAAGAGATGCCCTCTTGTCTGAGTTTGATCAGTCCTGGGCTATGCTGAACAGGAAAATGTCCCAAAGCTTGATTTTTCCCATGATAGATAACCACATGGAGGAACTCTGCTGTTTCCTTGCCTCTGGTTGGTTACGTCTGGCTGGCAGGACTTGGGTGCTACAAAGCTCTCTTGGGGCTCCTGGGCTGTTCAGGAAAACCATGGTCTGGTGACCTGGAGCAGTGTTCCCTGCAGGGTGTTACCATCACAGGACATGGGTGTTAGGATGAGCAGATCAGACCTTAGGAAGAAGTTCTTTACTCCGAGGGTGGTGAGACCATGGCACAGGGTGCCCAGAGAGGTTGTGGAAGCCCCTGGATCCCTGGCAGGGTTTAAGGCCAGGGGTCTGTATGGATCCATGTCTGTAGACACAAGTGTGTCTGTGCTGGCGGGGCAGCCGCCTGCAGGACAAACACTTGGCTTCAGCCCATGGAGCTCTGGCAGCACGAAGCTCATGCTGAAATGTAGGAACAACCGATGACAAGGGCAGGCTGCCACTGTTCCCTATTCATTGTATCTTGTGATGGGCCTCACTGGGTCCTGCTGTGGGGACCTGCCAGCAGGTAGGGCTGACACAAACCCCCCATTGTCACTCACCTGCCCCCCTCCAGCCCGCTCGCAAGGTGAGCAGGAAGAGCTGTTTTGCACACTGACAGCACCGCTCAGCAGCCCTGGGCCCCCCCTTTCCTCTATCTCTCCCCAGGTGACAGCTCTAAGGTTTCACCCTCGCTGCAGCGCTGCCCCGAGGAGCACCTGGCCACAAGGCACGCGTATTTACGGTTTGCGGAGGCACGCTTGGGTTTCCCTGGCGTGCCTGGAGTTGAGGATCATGCACAGTCGGGGAGTTGGCAGGAGGCAGAGCTGCAGGAGGAAGGTCCTCGCCTGAAGTGGAGGATGGAGGGTAGGAGTGGCCCCAGCAATGCTGCCTCTGTAGTGAGTATCCCCGGTCCTGCTCAGTGTTTGCTTGATTCTTCTTTTGAAGGAGCTGAGCTCCTGCCGTCCCTGTGGATCCTGGTAAGGTTCTGTTCACTGCCCCTCTGGGGCCCATCCCTGCGGCTCAGCCCTTGCAAGGCACTTGACTCTGGAGTTTCTTGTGAGTGTCCAGACTTACACAGCGTAAACCCATTGTGTAACAGGGCAGGGTGGTCAGTTAGAGACGCCAAAGAGCTTAGGCGCTGCCGAGCTGCTTGGGATGCGTGTGTGTGTGAGAGCTGCAGCTTGCTGAGGGACAGCAGTCGCTGGATATTTTTATTTGCACCTTTCCCACCCAAAGGGAATTTCCTTAACTATCAAAAACCTGCCCCTTAGGTAGGGCTTGGGGTCTGTTGTGTTTGCATTGACCAGCTTTCAGCTTTGCACAGTTTTAACTCTGTTACAGTTGCTGCTTTTCTATCTTAACTTCTGTCTGGAAGTTACATATCACTGAAAAAGACCTGGACTGGAGCTCGGAGAGACCCTGCCTTGTGTGTCTGCAGCACCTCTAGCCATGGGCACTCACTGAATTTCCCTATGTTCCTCAAAGGGTGTGTGAGCATGTGGTTATTACTGAAAGCCCATTTTTTCTGCTTTGTAGAAATGATTTTATGTGGCATTAAATTAAATCAAATTGTTACACTGTAAGAATTAAAGTGAATTTTAATCAGGCCACTAGGAGTGCCACACAACAGCCAAGCTCTTTCACTTTAGGCTTGGTCAGCACGGAGAAGACCATGGACACAGGATCGTTCTGTTGCAAACACCCATGGTTCTCCTGGGGATTTCTGCTGTGAACCAAAGTAATGTAATTTGCTGCTAAAGCAACAGTGTGTTTGTGGAAAGCTTCCTGCTCCAGCCCTTCCTCAGCAGGTTTGCAGTGTTTCCATCCTTCCCCAGCCACGGGAGGAGAGTGCTCAGCTGCAGTAGTGCTGGTTACCAGGATGTCACATCTGAAGCTCCAGCACTGCAGGATAAACCCAACGTTATTCTGGGGCTGCTACAATGTTCTGGCAACTCCACACAGGAACCCCGGCAGTTTGCACAGTGATTTGTGTCGGGAGCAGGAACCATGTTTTACAGTGAAGAAGAGTAACCAGCAGAAGGGCTGATTTTAACTCCTCTTTTTCTCTTGCCTTGGTCCCAGGACAGGAGGGCTGCAGCATGCCTCACAGCTCCACCCAGGACATTCTGGATCATCTTGTCCATCGCTTTGCTTCTTGTAGTCGTGGGCATCAGCATTGTGGGGGTTCTCAGCTTCGCCCCCAGCTCTGCCCAGGTAAGGGATCCCGATCCAGGCAGGAGACCTCCTCCTGCCCTCAGCCCTGACTTGTGTTGGAAGCAGTTGCTGGGAGGGAGGCACGGGCTGAGACCAGGGTGGGTTTGGCCAGTTACCCCGGCAGCCCGCAGGCAGGAGGGTGCCAGCAGCGCTGCAGGCAGAGAGCTGAGCAGCGGCTGTCCCACCCCTGCAACTCTTCTGCCAGAAGCAGTTGCTTAAATTAGAGAAAATTCAGCACATCGTTTGTAATTATAGCCACAAACTGGTATTTTCCTAAGCAGGCGCCTTCCACCATGCGGCTGCGGCCTCTGAGGCGAGGGGGGAGTGTGTCTTGCTGCCAGCACGCTGTGCTGGCTGGGGAGGCAGATCCCAGCCTCCCCCCATGCATGGCTGTGGCAGAGGCTGGGGTGGGTGCCTTCGCAATGTGGGGTAACCACACCTGTACCCCAGTGCTGTGTGATGGAGAGCAGACTGCTTCACAGATCTGCTTCCCTCCTTTGGGTCACAGCTGCACCCAGGAGAAGGACCTGGGCGTGTTGGTTGACTCTCACCTGAACGTGAGCCAGCAGTGTACCCGGGAGGCCAAGGAGGCCAGTGGCATCCTGGCCTATGCCAGGAGTAGTATGGCCAGCAGGTCCAGGGAGGGGATCATCTCCCATACTCAGGTCTGGTGAGGTTGTCACACCTCGACTACTGGGTTCAGTTTTGGGCCCCTCACTCTAAGAAAGACATCGAGGCCCTGGAGCATGTCCAGAGAAGGGCGATGGAGCTGGTGAAGGGTCTGGAGCACAACTCTGATGAGGAGCAGCTGAGGGAGCTGGGACTATTTAGTTTGTAGAAGGCTCAGGGCAGACCCTGGTCTCTACAACTACCTGAAAGGAGGTTTCAGTGAGCTGGGGGTCAGCCTCTTGCAGGTAACTAATGATAGGACAAGAGGGAAGTGCTGCAAGTTGTACATGGGGAGGTTCAGGTTAGAATCAGGATAAATTTCTTCTCAGAATGAGTGTTCAGGTACTGGGACGGGTTGTCCAGGGAGGTGGTGGAGTCACCATCCCCCAGGGTGTGTCAGGAAAGGTTGGACAGGGTACTTGGGGACATGGTGTAGTAAGTAATATAGGTAGTAGGGGGATGGTTTGACTAGATGATTTTGGAGGTCTTTTCCAACCTGAATGATCCTGTGGTTCTCTGGTGCTGAATTACTCAAAGAACAGGGACCAGTGAAGGGTCTGGGTGGGGATGTCGGTGGAGACATGCTGCGTGCAGACACCAAATGGCTGGTGGTCAGTGATGTTGTCACTCTCTCTGTGCCCAGGCTGGACCACACCTTGTCCGGCTAACGCTCCAGGGCCAGCAAGACCCGCTGAGGAATCAGACAGCCTTGGTGGACAAGTCCAGGAGCACCGTGACCTACTACATAACCTCGCAGAGCAACCACACCGCCGTGGTGCTGTACGACAGCCGGAACGTGAGTGTGTTAACTACCTGTCCTGCTGCCTGGAAGTGAGCAGAGGAGCCCAGGCTGCTGGGGAGAGAGCTGCTGGAGTGGAGGCAGGAGAAACATCACCCAGCCGCTGTTTGGTGCCTCTCTCTGAGCTTTTAGTTAGGAAAGATGATGCAGGGTGAAAGAGAAATGTTTTGGGCTCTTCAGGCAGCTGTGGGTCCATGCTGCTGCCGGCTGTAACCAGGCACGCTCTGTCTCGCAGGGCTACGTGTGCTACAAGCCGATGGAGCAGCGCGTGTGCTACCTGAGGAGGATGGATGCCTGGGACCGCCAGACCCTACAGATGACCCTCAACACATCTGAGCAGAGAGTGAGCAGCTGCTGCAGCTGGTCCCCAGCGTGGCTGAGAAGATAGGGGTGATGAGTTGGGCATTGCACAGAGCGCTGGCTGGCTGAGGGTCCCTTCCTGGGATGCAGGGATCTGCGTTGGCAGTGGTGACTCTTGCACACCAGTATCCAAAGCATGGATCTAAAGGAGTGCACAGGCAGCCCCCTGTCCTGCTCAAGGAAGAGCTTGTTGGTCACCCTGTGTAGGAGCAGAGCTCTGACTTGCAGCCCTGAGATTGGAGTGTCTCAGAGCAGCAACTCCTGGTTTTAGTGATACCCTATCTTGTGAGAAACAGCTGAGTTGCAGGCTGAGGAAGGGGGTATGTCCCACTGAGGTGAATAGCAGGGTTCACGTGGGACCTGCTCCCACTGGATTCTGTTACCTGCTCAAAATTCTGGGGAACAAGAAACAAAAGGGGTTTGTTAGTAATTCACAGGGAAAGAAGTTGGAGTAAATCACATATACAGACCCTCTGAACAAAATGTTAATGGATGCATGGGCAAGGGGCAGGTTCTGTTTCAAGAAGACAGAAGGCCCCATTTTTTGTGCCCTGCCATCTGCTCTCCATTCCTTTGGGGGCTCCTGGGCCCTTGCCTGCCGCTCCCACCCAGCTGGGAAGCAAGGGGCAGCACTTAACCCATAGTGGAGGAACACAGCTCCCATGAAAGCTGGCTACTACATGGGATGCAAGGAGAAGAAATTAACTGCCAGACTCTCAGGGTTGTGGATGGAAATAAGAGAGCTGGTGATGCCCGGGCTGCCAGCAGCCCACCTGGCCATTAGCCAGGACCTCAACTCAGCCTGGGCCTGCCCAGCCACCACAGAGCTGGAGGATGCTGATCTGCATCACCCCTGGTGCTGGGGGCTGTGCCACTGCTCCTGGAGAGGGGATGGGGCCGCTGTGGGTCACTACAGCTCTGATGCAGCTGAAGCCCAGGGCTAGCCTGGGAGGCTGCTCTGGCCAGGAGCAACTGGCATCCACTGGTGGGATGGGGCAGCTGCTGGGAGAAACCTGCCCTTACTGCTGGGGTACAGAGTGCTCCTTGGGTACCCAGAGAGGGCAGTGCTAGGAAGGGGCAAAGTGGCTTGGGAGTAATTAACAGGGATGTTTCTTTCAGGGTGATCAGATGCTACGTCAGAATAACCAGACCAAGTACTACCAGGAGTTCCTGGGCATCCTTGCAGGGAAACAGGTGGACCAAAAGAGCCTGGGGGAGGCTGTTCAGACCCTGTGTGAGCAGACATCCATCTTCTGGGTCAGGAGAGGGGATGGTAAGTGGTACATGTCCCTCTACAGAAGAGAGAAGCACACTTGTTTCTAGTGCATCTAAGAGGAACAGCTTCTGCTGCACAAAAGCTGATGCATGTCCTGGGACAGTTTGCCAAAGCCCAGGGCAGACGACCTCTAGCTCAAAATCAAACTTGTTCAGTGGTTAGAGTGCTGGCTCACAGCCACAACCTGCAGCAAACCATGGCACTGGCTGGGAAAGGCTCCGAGCCCCCTTCCCTGGGCAGCACAGCACAACACGGCAGTCCCCTGCCCCTGGCTTAATGTCTGTCACCTTCATCTTCACCAAATGCAGCCTGCTGTGCTCTCATTCCTTTCTTACTCCAGCTTTAATGAGAAAGGTTCCCTGAGGCTTTCTACTTGCTCAGCTCCCCAGGGACTCCTGTCTGCATTCCTCTCACCTTGCTTCTGTGTTTCCTCACTTGGCAGGCCCGGGGAAGCAGCGGCTGATCTACCTTTGCATTGACATCTGTTTTCCAAGCAACATTTGTGTGTCTATCTGCTTCTATTACCTCCCTGAGTAAGTCCTGTGGCTGCAGGTGCCCTCGCTGCCCTCCATACTTGAACTGGATTCCTGAGAAGCCTGTTTTCAACAAGGAAGGTAACATCTACACTGTCCTTCAAAAGCTTCCTGCTGCCTTCAAGCTGCAGTTCAGGAGAGTGTAGAAAAAACAACAGGACTCTGCTCAGCACTGTCAGTACAGACACTTTATTTGCAGCCGTGCTCCAGGGCTGCACCTTGTCCATAGGCATTAGGAGATCCTGGCCTAGAAGAAGCATGAGGAGTAGGTAGTGTTTTATGGCTATGCACCCCATTCAACACAAGGTTACTCAATTTATTGGGGGTGGCTGGATTTTTTTCCAAGTCAGCCTGTGAAATACTCTGAATAAAGGGATTGCAAACAAGAGTACAGCTGCCTCTCCTCTCTTTGCTCAGCCTCTTCCATCATTTAGAAAGGTCGATTACATTTTTTCCCAACTTCTGAGATACAAGAACATCACAAAGCTGTCAGCAGCTGATGCCACAGGGATCCCTCCAGCTGAACTGTACCCAGCTCCTCTCAGCAGGACCATGCCTCCCTCTCCCATTCCCTTCCCTCCCTTAGCAGCCACGCACATGTTGGTAATGATCTGCTCAGAGCTGAAGCCTGGTCTCACTCCAGGCACACACAGCTGCTTCTGCCAGAGACCAAGTGCTCTCCCTCAGTGCAGGGGATGGCTACAAGCACATGTCTCGGGCTCTGGAGAGGGTGCTCGCCGCTGTAAGACAAGGGAAAACAAGCAGAGGTCCTTTCCTTCCCACACGGGACCGTTATCCCAGCACACTGTCGTTGAAGGCGAGGCAGACGACTGCTTTCTGGTGCCCGCTGTACTCCCTCTTGATCTCTCCTGTCTCCACACACCAAAGTCTGGCCAAGTTGTCAGAGGAGGCTATAACAGAACATGAAGAAGGTGGTGGGAACAGTGCATTAGCCTTTAAATTTTACCAGTATAAGAAAGTCTTTCCTCTCACTCCACTCCATTACTAGGGCTGCTGATGACAGGTACAGGAGCTATGTGGAGCAAGCAACTTAGTGCACTTGTGCAGTACATGAGGTTTTAATCATTTCAGAGAGAAGCTACTGTGGAAATTACAATCTGTATGTTCTGAAGGGATTATCATGCTGCAAATACTGCAAGCAGCAATGCTGCCTCACACAGGGATCATCTCTTGATTCTAGAAGAGATGCCCTATTGCAGCCTGGGCCAAAACCCTTCCAGGAGGTAGCAAGCTGCCCTGTGGGCGCAAGGCTGGGTGATCTCTCCTCACGTACGCTGGTGCATGAGGGTTTGGCAAGGTCCCAGCCAGAGAAAACTGCGGGGTCCTGTGCTAGTGCAGGGTGTGCTGCTGGGGTCCTGGCATAGACCAAATCAAACCATGGGCAGGAGTGAAGTCAGTGCCTCACCTGTGACGATGTACTGGGAGTCCCCGGAGAACGCGCAGTCCCACATCCAGCCTCGAGACGTTTCCCCTGGGTTATTGCTCTTAATGCTCAGCTCTGTCATCAGAGAGAAGTTTGAAGTCCTCCAGATTTTACATGTCTGATCTGCAGAACATGTAGCCAAGAGCCTGCAAGAAAGAGACGTGCCAGGGCAGCCTTGTTAGTCATGCTGTACATCTGAGAGCTGCTTGTTAACGAGGGCCTGGAACGGTAATGAACCTGCATTCAGTCATCTCACTTCTGTACATCTCTTTCAACTGCCTTATGACCCTCAAGCTGAAGAGACTCTCACTGAGCACCCCAAGTTCCCCACTCTGCTCCCAGAGAACAGCTCATGGCTGCAAAGCTCGCTGACATCAGGGAGCATGAGGCTGGGATGCCACTGACAACAACCCAGTCCCAGTGTGTCCAGTGCCTCCTGTCCCGCTCCTCCCCTCCCCAGGGCACCTTCAGGGCAGCATGGAGCCAGTGTGAGCCAACAGCTGGAGGCACAGCTGGTCTCCGCTTGCTGGAAAGTTCTGTTCTTATCACAGGTAGGCAAGGGGCTGGCATGTACTCACGTGGAGTCAGGGCTGAACTTGCACTGAAGGGCGTAGCGGTTGTGCGCAGGGATCTTGGTCTTGGGGATCAGCTGGGTCACCTCCTCTCCGATGCCGCCCGTCAGGTTCCACACATAGCAATTTCCCTGTGGTGAGACAGTGGGGTCTGTGGCTGGACTAGTGGTCACCCACACAAGAGTAGCCCAGACCGTCCTCACCCCACCAAACAAAGTGGGTACATCTGGAGTGGCTGCTCTGCCTGCAGGAGGTACAGCCCAGCTGCTGGAGCACCATAAAAGCCATCCCATGGCTGAGGCCGCTGGAGCTCACCGAGCTGTTGACAGCTGCCATGTAACTGGCATCAGGATCAATGTGAACCGAATTCACGGAAACTTCCGGCTCTGGAATCAGCTGCTCGTTGTGGTCAGTCTTCAGGTCCCAGATGTGAATGGCACCACTCTGATCCCCCACGATTAGCTCTGCCTGCAAAAGAACAGCAGCTTTGTCTCTCTGAGGGAACCCCACAAGCAGCAGCCATACACTGATGCCTACAACATGCCAGTTGTGGCACCCTGTGGAGCCTTACTCTGGTTTTAAGCACCCAGGGTCCTGTTCTAACGCTTCCCCAGCACAGGAGTCTCTCAGCACTCCTGCTTCCGTCCCTGTACGCTGAGAGCAAGCAGAGTACTAACCTCACATTATGCTCTACAGAAAGGCTGTTTACATTTACAGAAGCATTTGCCAATTTTATAAACCCCAGAGCAGAGAGTGGCTGCCTGATTTCCAGAACCACTGCACAGCTACAGCTGCCAGAAGCCAAATTACTTTCAGCACATCTGAGAAGCGGACATTAAGACACGAGTTGGCTAGCAAACAACTGAAGTGCTCAAGACTGTACAGACACCTGAAAAACATCAGTCTAAATAGTTTTTTCTCTTCTCTCTCTCCCCTTCTCAGGGGAAGGTCAAGAGCTTGCTGAAGGGCAGGAGTTCTGGCTCCAGTCCCGTGCTCTGACCAAGAGACAATGCTGGCGGCTCTCCACTAAAACCAACGTTTTATCAACAGTCTTGTGCTGTCCGTAATTTTAGCAGAATCCTTAGAGGAGATCAGGTCATCGGGCACAGCTGACCCTGGTCCTGCGAGCAAAGGCTTGTTTCTGAGGAAGTCACTCATTGCTGGATGTGTTTAGCTCTGCACAGCGCAAAAGCATCCTCTGGACACCACAATCCTCAGCCCAGTTAGCCAGTGTAACTGCTAACGGCAGCACAGCTTTACTCCTCTCAGATAACCAGATGGGCATGGGAATTGGAGAGTGATGGAGCTACCTGAATACACACTGCCACCTTCGGACTAATTAACTGCCTTCTGCTCACAGCCCAACACTTCTGCAGCACAGCAGCACCTTGGTTAGTCATTATTTCACATGTAAGATCAAAACACGACAACAGTATTTGTTTATACATTCTTGTAGCACCACCACTATAGGAATGTCAGCAGCATTTGGGTAAAGTCTGGCCCAAATAATTGATCTTAAACCTAGTCCTAAATTCCAGAGTTGTAAAATTAAGATTTGCAAAACTAAATGCAAAGAAAAATTTCTGTTACTCAGATTTTTAAGAAGATTTGCACTGCCATGTCTACAATCAAACCCTGCAGCACTGTGAATACAAAGTGGACCAGATAAGTTAGTAACACTGCAATGACACCTACTGATTCTCCCTGCCATGCTCTCTTCCCTGAGCCCCAGCCAACCCTGTTTATCAACAGCTTCTGAACTGACAGGTGGATCTTGAGTCTTGAAGGTACATGGGCCCTGAGATGCTTTTTCTTTTCCCAGCCCACTCTGTGCCACCAGTTTCCCTTAGTTATTTTCACGGAGCAAAGACACCCCAAAGAAGCATTCCTTCCTATGGGACAAGAGGCCCAGCACAGCTGCTGCACTGTCTCTGTGCAACAGCCACCACATAACAAGCATAAACATGTTGGCTGCCAAATGAGCCCAGTAGAAAGAGTCCCCAGGCTGCGGCAGTCACCTGCTGCAGGCACAACATGAGCCCACAGCACTTGCTTGCTCCCAGCACCGCTGCTTGAGGAGATTTGCTACACTGCATAAAGCAGTGTTGGCTTTCCCAGGACAAAGGGATTGTGTGTCTATTGTGCCAGCTCCCATGTTGCGTGGGCTCTGTTCCCACACTGGCCCAAAGCTTCTGGCAGCAGCAGCTTGGCAGGGAGCTGGCAGAGGGATGGCATGAGTGAGGGAAGCCAGCTGCTGCTTGTCCAGCAATGCCACCAAGAGATTGCAGGTCTGTGCCACCAGGAAGGCTGCCCTCCTCAGCCAGACCCCAGACTTTGTACCAGCACAAAGCTCGGGCAGCCCCTCAGGTTTACCTGGAAGAGCCACGGCAAAGTATGAGCTAGGAAATTGTGGAGCAGCCGGTGCTCACCTGGTTGGGGTGCAGGCAGACGCAGTTAATAGGAGCATTCACCTGGAAAATCCGCTGACACTGGAGGTTCCGAGACCTGCAATAAAGCAGCGAGGAAAGAGCGTGATTAAGAGCACACAATCAGCTCCCCTGCCTCTGGGATGTTGCTGGAGAGAGGTACCACCATCGCTGCCCACCTCAGGTCCCAAATCCTGGCCATGCAGTCCTCCCCGCCCGTGTACATCCACCGCCCATCCTCGTGGAAGCCCACGGAGGTGATGTTCTTGCTCACACCGTCGTAGTTAATGACAGGGTTGGGGTTGTTGGAGTTGAGGTCGTACATGCGGATGTGCTGGTAGCCTGCAGCAACGACCGGGCAAGGGATGACCGATGGCCCCCTCACCCGTGCCCGGCATCGCCCGTGCCCAGGGCGGTGTGGGACCGGGTGGGCTCACCTGCAGCAGCGATCATGCTGCGGTCCGGCGTTATCTCTAGGGCGTTTACCTGCTGCAGCCGCACGTTAAGGTCGGTAAGAACCAGCAACCGGCGCCCGGCCCGTGAAAGCAGGCGCTACCAAAGCCGGGCCGTGACACCGAGCTAACGGCGCCCGTGGGACGGCGGGGGCGGCCCCCCGCGGCGTGTGTGTCCCCTCCCTCCCCGGGCCGGCGGCGAAGGATACGGAGTCCTGGTGCTGCACGGTGCGGGTGCAGATGCCGCTGTGCGCCTGCCAGAACCGCACCGTGTGGTCGTAGCCGGCCGTGGCCAGGATGACGGGGTCGCTGCCCACCGTGCCCTGAGCACTGTTCATGGTCCCGCCGCCGGGGGCCGCGCCAGGGCGCGGTGCTCGTAACGCAATGGAGCCTCGCTAAGGCGTGGGCCCACTCCTGCGGACCTCAGTCGAGGCGCGGGGCAGCCGGGCACCCCACGTCGTCCCTCCCGCGTGCCCCCTCGACGTCCTCCGGTACCGGCGGCCGGCGCAGTCCGTACGGGACAGCTCTGCGCATGCGCCACGCGGGCAGGACCACCGACCGCGCATGTGCGCAGCGCCCCACCTGACCGCGCAGCCGCATGGGATGACGTCTGTGGGAGAACGCATGCGCAAAAGCTCAGTGGTCGGCGATACTATGTGCAAGGGCGCGGGGG
>VXBZ01010988.1:66031-78189 GCA_013399135.1 Heliornis fulica | reverse complement strand
GCGGCGGCCCCGTATCAGCCGGTAAGGGCCGGGGAGCAGGGGATGCCTTGGGAGGTGAGGGGATGATGCCGGGATGCTCGCGGCCGCAGGGATGCTCCGTGCCGCAGTGGGGACCGGGGATGCCCGGTGGAGCCTGCCGGGTGCTGCGGGGATGCCCGAGAGCTGTCGGGGTGCGTGGGATGCCCTGGACTTGCAGGTGGTGCCCCGGCAACTGGCAGGGTGGGGTGTAGAAATCCCCCCACGCAGTGCCCAGGGGCTCTCCCGCGTGTGCCCCAGCGTTTCGCGGGGAGAGGAGGGGGGGGGCGGGCACGGCTCACCGCCGCCCGGGGGCCGGCGCANCCGGGGGCCGGGGCAGCGGCCCCCACCTGCTGCCTCGGGAGTTCCAGCCGTGCCCGAAGGGGTCTGCAGCCTCCCCACGCAGGAGCCGCGGCAGTGGGTGACGCAAGCAGATGCTCTCGTGGGGGAGCCCCAGGCTGGGTGCTGGGCCGGGCTGACCAGGGAAGGCTCTGGAAGCGTGTGAGTGAGCACACAGGGCAGCATCACGCACATGAGTGTGCACAGGGCAGCGTCACTCTCCCCACGTCCACACACGGTGGACGCTGGTGGGAGCGAGCGTTTGACATGGCAACGGCTGGGGAGTGCCAGAGTGGGAGGGTGGGCACTGGGGCAGCACCCCAACCCCTCGCTACTGTCCTGCGGGCTGCAGCAGGCAACTGCCAGCCTGGGGACAGCCAGGGGCACTCGGCTCTGTGCTCCCCCACGGCCACGCTCTCTCCAAGCTTGGGGTTGGGTTTGCTTCCACATTCTCCTCTCCTCTGGGCTCGGGACGGTAAGTGGGGAGCTGGGCTGGTTTGGGGGAACTGGGAGCAGAACCCATGTGGGATGCATGGAGGCAGAGGAGAGCCCAGACCCTCCTCATGCAGTGCCAGGCTGTGGGCTTTTCCCAGCCTCCCAGGGACCGTGCCAGCACATCCCCGAAGGGCTGGCAGTGGAAGATGTCATGTTAATGAGTACAGTGGGCGCTAGGAGCAAGATGAGTTAGGGCAGCAGCATTGAGCCACAGAGCCCTTGCTGTGAAGGGTTCTCTTGCTTCCACACAGGCATGGAGTCATGGCTGCCTCCCTGCCACGTTAAAAGTGTGAGGCCAAGGGACAGTCTCCCATCAAGTCACAAGGTTCAGAAAGGACCCTCACTCCTTCCCAAAGTCCTTGGAGAGCAGCCTGGATCCAGTGTGGCTGGGTCTGGTCTTAGTCCCAGACTTGGATAGTGGTTTGTGTCTAAAGACTTGGGTGTAGCCCTCTCCAGGACCTTCACTGAGACAGGTTGCAAAGTTCAAAAGACAGATGATTTATTAAGGCAACAGATACTATAAATTTGGAATTTCCATTCACAAATACACTTACTACAAAAATAGTTTGGCACTTTTGTTAACGACACTTTCCCAGGTGACATCTGACGTAGTCAAAGCCTTACCAAAGAGGTGTCTTTTCCGGTTTTACTGAAGCAGCATCAGGCTGTGAGACCTCTGTCTCACCCTGGGTGTCACTCATAATTCGAGTGTTGGAGCACAAGCTGTTGGGCCTGTCTGGCTCTTTGCAAGAGAAGAAGGTTGCTCAGCTCTTGCCTTGGTTCTGGTCTGATGCTTGTGGGTGCAAGACAAGCACAGTGCTCCATCCACCATCCTGCTTGAGTCAAACCTCAGTGCTGATTCGCAGTGACTCTATCAGGCAGCAATAAGCCTGGTTCTCCACATCTTCCACACTGTGACTTTAGTCACAACTTGCCAAGAGGAATGTTGTATAATTTGGATTTGGGCAGGGTGAGGGACTCTCTTGCTGGGTGGTAGTTGTTGATAGGGTATGGTAATAAGGGAATGTATTCAGGATCACAGACCAGGAGCATCCCAACATATCTAGTTATTGTTCTATAGATTTCATACATGACATTCAGATACTAACGATAACAATCACCATGATTAACATTAATGCATACTGGATTAGACTCTGAATCCATCCATTAATTTCTAATCCAAACCAACTGAAAACCTTTGAAATGCACCCAGTCTGTTGACAGTCAGTTTCATCTCCCCATGGAGCTCACAGATCTGGTCTGCAATTTTTCACATTTTGTTCACAGCTCGACACAAGGTAGCACACGAATTTGGCATTTCCATGCAAGTTTTTGCATTTTCATAAGATAGTACACTTGGGCCCTGGACTGCTCCCCTAGAACTGTTGGGGTACCCTTACTGCTAATGCCTTTCACCAACATCTGTTTCTTTCAGACTCCTAAGTCTGACCTGCCCAGAAAAGCTCAGGTTCCCAGCAGGGAGGTCGGATGGGTGGGATTTGCCACCAGTTTGGTGGACCTCCCAGATCACTCAGTCCCATCTCACACCCATAGATCACTACCTAGTGCAGCATCTCCACCCAAGCCAAAACATGTTGGGGGGCACAGATGGTCTGGCTGGTTGTGCTCAGTGGCTCTGAACCCTCCCTCTCACGGGCTGTAAGTGGATTTTCAAAGCATCCAGCAATCCCCTTATGGGGGTCTAAGGCATCCATGGTCTGCTGGTGCAGCCCTCGGTGTCACTTGCTGCCCCCTTTTGTACATTGCCTGAATGCAGGCAGCTTTTGCCCTTCAGCTAGCTCCGACATTCCCTTTATTTAACAGAATAGGTTCCTCCTGCTCTTTGGAGTCCACACCCTCATCCAAATAAGCCACTCAAGATGTTACTGGCTGGTCTTCCTGTGGTCCATCATTCAGAAACACTCCCAGATGGCAGAACTGTTCTGCTTCACCATCACTTCCCGGTATCCCATCATCCCTCTTAGACAGACTCCATAAAATACTATTCTCCTCTGTCCAGGTTTTCCCAAGAACTTCACTTGCACTTCTGTGTCTGGCCTGAACCTGGGGGAGATGGATTACAGACCGTGCTTCCATAATAACTCCTCCAAAACCATCCTGCCAACTGTACCAGTTTAAAAACCCCAGGATCTCACAAACCAGGCTGGGATTTCTTTTTACAAGATGGAAACAAAATCAAACTTAGTTTTATTCTAACCAAAACTGTGTTGAGACTGGAACAGACATTAACAATCCAGAGGTTCAGGATGTTGGTCGGGATGTTCGTACTACACCGCTGAGTTAAGAGCTCTTATGGTTGATGACCCAGAACACGCATAAGCACTCACCCGTGTGAGATGAGGGCCCTCGATCTCTACAGAAGATGAACCATAGATGGCGTCCCCAAGCCATGGGGACAGACCTGACTGCAGGCCTGTCACTCTGAGGAAAACAGTGGCCCCATTTATACCCACTGGAATCTGACCTGTGATCATGCTTGGTGTGGTAGCCCTCCCAGTGGCTGAAGACCTCGGCTTCATCACCTGTCAACTGAGATGACCGCTGCCGTGTGGGCATGATTCAAACTGTGGGGGGAAGGTTTTTACAGGTCTTTGTTAGGTTTTTGTGGGATTTTCTGAGGTGGGTGCACCTGCCACAGCCCCATCACCCCTCGGTGCTGTGCCCCAGCACTGGTGTGTGCCCATCTGCTGGCCCTCGTTTGGGCTGTGCCAGGGAGACTCCAACCCCAGAAACCCATTTTCCATTTCAACTAGATACAAATATTAAAAATGCCAAGTCTTGGCCAGCTGACAGTGTCTGTCTAAACATTTATCCCAGTTCTGATCAGGCAGTGTTCTCATGATGGCACGATTAGCACTTTGCATATTTATGGCCTTCCAGGGTGCCCTGTGCCAGGGGACCACTGAGTCTCTCCCATGTCCCCCTGCACTTTCCTGTGCACCCATTGGGGTGAGCCCCAGGCTGGCAGCTGTCCCCAGGCTGGCATGATCCCTGCAGGGCTCCCTTTTGGGAGCATCCAGGGCTGGGAAGGATGGAAACAGAGCAGGGATGGTCAGGATAGGGAGTGGGTGCTGAGTTTGCCCCCTGCAGCACAGAGGTGCAGTGCTGAGCACAAGGGGTGTTTTTCATGCAGGAACATGAGCACTGGGGACAGCACCGGCATGACTTGCCCCCAAAACAGGATCCTGCCCTACCTCCTGTGCATCAGCACTTGCAAACTGGGTACCTGCAGGTACCGGGTGATGGGGCTGGAGCAGGGATGCTGCACGGTGCTGCCCAGCCCTACACTGTGCCCTTGCTGGGGCCTCGTGCTCTGGGGGACAGCGTGTCCCATGCTGGCTGCAGGACATGCTGGGGGTCCCAGCCACTGTGCCTGCCCTGTGCCCCATGCAGGAGGAGCATGTCGGGAGGGATTAGGACTGTGTCTAGAGAAAGGGCTAATTCAGAGCCGGAGGTGCAGGGCGGCTCAGCGCCGCTCTCCCCCGTTGCCACTGGTCTGGCAACACAAACAAACCCCTCGCGATCAGTTGAGCTGCTTGTGCACCGGCAGCCACCAAAATCTGCTTTTCAGTTCCCAAATCTGACAGCACTGAATTTAACCCTGAACTTCTCTGTGTTTGAGTGGCAACTCACCGAGAGGGGTGGTGGCAGCTGCCACAGTTCTCAGGTGGCTGCCAGGCTGGCGTGCCGGGGGTGTTGATGCACTGCCCTGTCCCTGCCTCATCACGCATGCCAGAGTTGGGGAAAAAGGGTAGAAATGACACTGGTGCTTCTTATCTGCAGCTTCCAGGGAAATCATGCTGCCTGTTGTGCCCCTGGGGCCGTGGGAGACTGCTGCCTGCAGCAGGGTGGCTGTGGGCTCTTGGGGTGGGAGGAGGTGTCACCACCGGTCCCTTGTCACTTGGGAGAGCAGGATGCGTGAGGGGACTGTGCAAACAGGGGACACGGGCGATGCTCAGTGTTCTCCCCCGTGGTGCTTTCCCAAGGGGGTGTTGGGTCTGCAGGGGCTGATAGCTCCTTGGGACTCATGGGAGTGGAGCCCCCGGTCATGGCAGCACCCCTGGTGCTGTGCTCACAGGGGTCCAGCCCTGCCAAGCATCTCTCGCTGTGGCCATGGTGTTGTACAGGTGCTGCTGGGGTCCTGCTGTGGGGTTCAGCCACACGCCAGCAGCTGCAAAGGTCTGTGCAGTCCCTTGAGCTGTGACCGGGGGCGGGGGGGTGGCAGGGAGGGGCGCCTGCCGCCTCCAGCCCGGCAGAGACTGCCTTTGGTTTGGGCTCACTTTCATCCAAATTAGTAGATCCTCATCTCAGAAGTTCCCAAAATTGGTTTGGGAAAAAAACCCAAACAAACAAACAAACAACTTCAAATGAATGTTACAAGACTTCATTGTGACAACTCTGGCACGAGCTCCTCCCTGCACCCCACTGTCCTGCGAGGGACCAAGCACCCATCTAAGCAGACCAGCCTCCCCCTGCACGGTGTGGTGTGGCACCTCGCAGCCTCCCTCGCAGTGCCCATGGCCGTGCCCATGGCTGTCCCCGGAGCAGCCCAGTGCAGGCAGGTGCCTGGATGATCCCTGATCACGATCACGTCTCCTCTGTCCACAGGGGTGTTGAGTCCCGTGCCTGGCCCAGAACCAGCTGCACTGTGCCCACCTCGCGATGCCACCCCATCCGGCCACCTTGTGACACAGCCCTTGTCTTGGAGGTGACACGGCAGCTCTCGGGGATCACACCCCCTCCCCCCTCCCCCCGTGGGGACCTGCCCTGCAGCCACTGCCTTGTTTGCTCCTGCGCTGGCGGAGCCCAAGGAGGCTGTGCCCTTGCAGGCAGAGGCAAAGGCAGGTCTGGCCACTGGCGCCCGTGCTGGGGCACATGAGGTAAGAGGGACACGGGGTGTCTTTGGGCAGGGTGGCCAGGTGGGCAGGAGGAGTCTTCCTTATGTCCTCTTTCTCCGGCCCTTTTCTGCCCCGGTCAGGGGAGCATGGGAGCTGGGGCTGCACAGGGTCACCTGTGCTCAGGGTCCCTGAGGGTACTGCCATGCCACCGGACCCTTCTGTGTGCCCACAGAGATGGCCTTCCAGCGGAGCCACAGGCTGAACCTGCTGCGCCTCATCGTGCTGCTCCTCGTGGCCTTGGCTGGCATCAAGTTCCTCTTCCGTGACAGGTGAGGTGACACCAACACCGAAAAAATGGTTGGGGACCCTGGTGGGGTCAGGATCTGGAGAGAGCCCTTGGGTCACGCCTGCATGGCAGTCTGGTGTTGGGTGCAGCTGGTACCCCTGGGGTCTGCAGCATCCCCAGCCCTGCTCTGCTCCCTGCAGCTTTACCCTGGAGCTGCACAAGCACGTCAGCAAGGACAGCAGGTTCTGGGGGGACACAGGTGACACCATCCAGGACACAGGTCCCCAGAGCCAGGCTCTGGAGGTCCCTGTGGCAAAGATAACAGCCCCAAGGCAAAACCCTAGGCAGCAGGTCTCCAGAGACATCAGCACCACTGAGATGAGGCTGGTCCACCTAGATCTTAAGGGAGCTGCGCCCAGGGTCTCCTACCTAGAGCAGGTGAGTTTGCCTGGGGACCAGTGGAGGTGGTGGGGAGGGTCATGCCCAGGGGGGCAGAGGCAGTGCAAGACCTGCCAGCCAGCCCTGCCAGCCCCCCCCTCCAGACTGTGCCATCTCTGCCAGCTGAGCCCACCCTGCCCACCCCGCAGGTGTTCCCTCTCCTGTCCCAGCTGGGAGCCAACGGCATCCTCATCGAGTACGAGGACATGTTCCCCTTCAAGGGGGAGCTGGAAATCCTCAAGTCCCCGAACGCCTACAGGTAAGTCGGGGCTGTGTGCTGAGCTGGCTGGGGGCTGCTGACTCAGTGTGGTCCTGGCAGGTCCTAGTGTGCCAGGGGCTGGGTCTCCTACCTAGAGAGACCCACCTGGACCCATACCCACAATAACCATGGCCTGAGTGGTGGGCTGTGCCACTGGCAGACCAGCCTCCTGCCCCGCTGGGTCGATATTTGTGTCCCCATAGTAAAGTCCACACAGGTGTGGGGCAGCCAGGGCCACATGGGCAGGGCACTGGATGGTGTGCCCTCGAGCACTGTCCTCTGCCCCGTCATCCTCTGGTGAGCCTGTCCCTGCCCTCCCAGCGAGAAGGACATCGAGCGGATCCAGCAGCTGGCAGAGCTCCACAAGCTGGAGGTGGTTCCCCTGGTGCAGACCTTTGGGCACGTGGAGGTAGGGGGTCACGGTCCTTCTCCTCATCTCATGTCCCTTTGGTCCATGGCCTGGAAACCACCCTGGTGGCTCCTCCCATGCAGTTCATCCTCAAGCATGAGAAGTATCAGCATCTGCGTGAGGTTGAGCGCTTCCCCAACAGCTTCAACCCCCACATCCCTGACACCCTGGCCCTGCTCAAGAGCATCTTGTCACAGGTGATTGAGAAGCACAGGCGCTCCACTTGGATCCATATTGGTGCAGATGAGGTGAGCAATAGGCTGCACAGGGACCCCAGTCATTGCCCCACGTGCCAGCCATGCCTCCAGGGGTGCTGAGCATCCCCCTTCCTCCCCAAATCCAGGTCTTCCATCTCGGGGAGGGGATGGACTCGAAGAACTGGATGAGCCGTAACAAGGGCGACATGGGGACCATGTACCTGAAGCACATCAAGGAGGTGCTGAGCTTCATCACCACACAGTTCTGGGGGCTGCGGGCACTCATGTGGGATGACATGCTGAGGAAGATCAGCGTGGGAGCCCTGCAGGGTGAGAGCATGGGGATGGCAGCAGTGGCACCTGAGCTGGGGGTCTTGGCAGCGCCCACGTCTGTGGCCACCCTGGCAGGCATCATGCCTGGTGCATGGCAGGAGCCCATACCAGCCCTGTGGGAACATGGGTCTCAGGCAAACATGAGGAGCCCCAGGCATCCTCCTGGCACTGGCACCAGTGCTCATGTCCCCAACCCTGCACCCCCCACAGAGTCTGGGATAGCAAAGCACGTCTCTCCTGTGGTGTGGTTCTACGCACCTGACTTTGAGGCTGAGCAGATCGGTAAGGCAGCATGCTGGACTCCTGGGGCTGGCACAGGGGACACCCCCTACCCAGTGCCCCCAGCCCCCCAGGGACAGTGGCACTAGTGGATCATGCCTGTCCCACTCTAGGGCCGTTCCTCACCAAGTACATGGAGAGCGGCTTCGAGGCTGTGTGGTTCGCCAGCGCCTTCAAGGGCACCACCGGACCGGCGCAGACCTGGACCCCCCTGAGCTACCACCTCCAAAACCACCTGAGCTGGCTGAAGGTGATGCAGACCCTGCCACAGCTGGCCCCGCTGCGCTTCCAGGGCATCGTCCTCACCGGCTGGCAGAGGTGAGGGGTGGTGGGACCCCCACCCTCCCCAGTGCCCCGGCAGCCCTGCCCGCAGGGCTGTGAGGCAGTGGCGTGGCTGGCTCTAGGTACGATCACTACTCGGTGCTCTGCGAGCTGCTGCCCGTTGGCATCCCTTCCCTGGCCATCTGCCTGCAGACCCTGGTGAACGGTGAGCCACCCCCCTCTGCCGGCACCGGAGCAGTCGTCATGGACAGGCTTGTCCCCCGTCTTCCCGCCCCACAGGCAGCCATTGCCTGCGAGACCCTGTCCTGCAGGCAGGGAAGGATACTGGGAGGGGGTGGGAGGCGGGTGAAATAGTTTAAGCTCCCCCAGTTTTGGGGGTGCGGTGAAGCCAGGGGCGAGTGCCCTGCAGTGGGGTGGCCTGGGACCCTCTGCCCCTCTCCTTAACCTCCCCAGGGGGCTTCACGGAAGAGACCAAGAGGAAGGTCCTGGATGCGCTGGGATTCCAGAGCATGCAGCTGGAGCAGAGCACGTGGTGCGTCGCACGGCTCAGCCGTGGCAGGGCAGGGGGTGGCCGCAGAGCTGCCACCCTGCTCACATCACAGGGGACGGGGGCTCGGTTACCCAAATGCCCAGACCTGCCTGGGGTGAGGACAGGTGCCCTCCAGGTGTGCAGGGTGCTGAGGCTCACCCAGCTGGTGTACCCCACGTGTTGGGCTCTCATCTCCTCTCCCTTTCCCCAGTGAGGGCAGGGGAGTGTTCCCCGGTGCGGAGATCTACCACATGGTGGAGCAGGTTAACGGCCACCTGAAGGAGAGCATCCTTAGAGCCCTGGAGGAGGAGAGGTAACGGGGGGGGGGAAGGCAGTGAGGTTGGCAGCACAAGAGTTTTTGTGGGACAGGGGACCTGCCCAGTGCACAGCTCCCCAACCTGGGGTGGTCCCCTTGCCCCCCCACTCCCCTCATGCATTCCCAGTGCCATCAAGGGCTGGTTCAGCCCCTATCACCGGAAACACCAGTTCGGCAATCCCCGCAACATGGAGACCTTCGGCAGCAAGGTGCTGAAGTACGTGGTGCTGGGGGCTGGGAGCCCCTCTGGGTGCTTGCATGGGGCTGGGAGGGGTCCTGGGGTCAGGGGTCCCTTGCAGGAGGGAGCTGGACTTCCCAATCTCTCCCTGCCAGGCTTCATGAGGACTGGGAAAGCTTTGTCCATGACCTGCGCGCACACCTAGAGAGGATCTACTTCCCTGATACTGTGGAGGAGTGGATGGAGGAGAACATCAACCCCTACCTGGACCAGCTGCGGGACCTGGTGAGGGACTACCGGGCCATCATCCTCCTCAACGCCCGGCCCAAGGCGACGTAGGGCCCGCAGTGCCCCAGCTGCCCCCCTAGGGTAGGTTTCAGGTGCCACCATTGCGTGTCTGTGTGCCGGTGACTGCATTGCTGCCGCTGGTTGTACTGTACAGAGAGCTCCTGTGCATCCCACTCCCACAATAAAGTATTTTTATAGATGCTGCTGAGTGCTGGAGGGGCCACGGTTCTGCCCCCCGTGTGCAGGCAAGAAGGAGCTGGGGCTGGCAGGGAGGGCTGGGCTCTGTCCTGCAGATGGTTCCCACTGCTCCCGCTCTGCCACAGCTGGAGGGTTTGGCAGCTGCAGGGCAGAGCTGGGACAGAGGGTGAGGAGAGGGCAGCCCGTGCCCCACGGTGCTGCTGGGCCCACGGGGATGCCATGTGCCTCGTGCTGGCCTTGAGGGCAGCCAAGCCCTCCCTGCAGGATGGGATCCAGCCCGATGTGTGGGCTGGGTGCTACGTGCCACAGGTGAGAGGTGGCACCCAGGATGGGGCAGTGCCTGAGGGGTGCCTGCCAGGCTCCCACCATCACCCTTTCCCAACCCCATGGCTGCTCTCAGCAGTGGCTGCAGCCACGAGCCCCTGATCCCTGGGAGGGGGCTGAGCTCAGCGCTTGCTTCCTGCGCTGATCCGAGCCATCCCCCAAACTGCTTTCATCTCTTCCTTCCTCTCCTTTAATCCTGGGGCCTCACACGCTCCCAGGCCTGTCCTGCCTCCCGTGCCTGGGCAGGGGCCCCCGGCCCGCCTGTGGCTGTCGGGAAGGCAGTCGTGGCAGGGGGGTGCAGGGGGACCCCCTGCGTGGGGTGAGCCCTCCCACTGCTAGTAGTGCCTCTGGCTCCTGCAAGCAAGTCTCCCTGTGTCTGCTCCTCTTCGGCGTCCATCCCTGCAATGGGGGGAGGTGAAGGCAAGCCCCCCCTCAATGCCCACAGGTCTCCTCCTTCAGGGTGCCGGTTTTGGCTCGGTGTGCACAGGCAGCGACATGGACATTTCACTGCACATTTTTCTGCTCTGCAAAGACCAACCCGACTTGGCAAGAGCCTGGAGGGAGCCACAGAAATGCGAAGCAGTCTGGAGCTCCTTCTGCAAAAGCCAGGCTCAGCCAGGGGAGGAGAGATGGCCACTGTGCACCCCACCCAGCCCTGCTGCCCTGTGTCCTGGCTTGGTCACAATGGTCCCAGTGCCTGGTGAGGCCACCAGTGTAGGGGCTGCCCCATCCCAAGTCCACGCTAGGTCCCTGAGTGAAGTGCTGGGTGAAGGAGTCCAGCAGGAGAGAGAGCTGTGGGGCACAAAGAGACCTTTGTTGAGGAGCTTCGATTGTTATCAGTGGTGGCAGATGTGAGGAAGCCCCCAACCTGCCAGGGCCCCTCGGGCACGTGCAGATCCCCAGCCCCCAGCCCAGGCAGACTCTCAGCAGCTCAGGCCCCCCATGCAGCCACACACTGCCAGGCTGTGGGATTAGAGGGCAGATTAGACGGCGTTTCGAGCTGGCAACCCAAATGTCCTGGATTGGAAAGTGGGGGTGGGGAAAGGAGACAGACCTTGCCATCCCTGAGTGGGGGTCAGCCTGGACCTGGGGGCTGCAAAGGGTGTCGGGGGCCGCGAAGGGCATCCTTGGGCTCCAGCTCTGGGGGCATGGGCCAGCACAGGGAGGGCAGGGGGCATCAGGCAGGAGGTTGGGTCATGTTTGTCTAGATTTGCTTGGTTCCCTCCATCTTTCACATGCCACAGGCACCCACCCAGGTTCACAGCCCCCTGTGCCCATGCACTGCACCCACAGTTGCCATGTTCCCATGCAGTGACCAGCGCTGTAGTGGCCAGCTGAGCACCATCCTTCCAGGCCACTGTGTGTTGGTTTGCAAGACCCAGGAACCTCCCAAGACAGTGACTGCTCTGGGAGAGCAGAAATTTGGGGGTGATGGCTGTACCGACCAGGCACCATTAGCACATTAACGCCTTGTCTATTGCTGGCCCCATTTCCCAGCCGGTTCTTCAGCATCCTCAGCACAGCCAGGCACCCTCCACACCTTTGATGTCTCAGTCATTTAAGCCATAAAAAAGCGGAAGAGGTCGAATGTCGCTGGCCGCTCCGTCTACAAAAGTGGAAAATTGGGCAGTAATAAGGGCTTTATTTAAAGGAATTGGGAAGCTGCTCTAGCCTGGCTCCCACTATCAGCCACCGCAGGCTGAGGGTCGGTGACCGGCACGGCGGCAGGATGGGCACCCCGGTGTCCCCGTCCCGCTGCTGTGCCCGGCTGTGGCAGCTATCCCGGAGCAGGGCTGGGGGTCGCGGTGTGCCCCGGGTGGGTGTCTGGGCAAGCCAGACCCCGGCTGCGGCCCCCGGCCAGTCCTCAGCCCTGGTTTCTCTCTGACGGGGGGCGGGAGGGGCGTCACTGCCGCCCCCCCGGGGTACTGCCGCTGGAAGAGAAGGCCCCAGCAGCCTTGTTCCCAGCTCTCCCCTCCGGCTGCCGGTGCCGCCGAGACCCGTCAGCTCCTTACCCGCCCCCGCTGTGCGACGGCTCCCGCCGGGGCGTCCCCCCGGGCCCCGGCACCTTCCCCCGCACCAGGGAGAGGGATCCCCGCGCCCCGCCCGCAGGCACCGGGACGGCCCCCGCCCTCTC
>VXBZ01010988.1:42109-65526 GCA_013399135.1 Heliornis fulica | reverse complement strand
CCGGGAGGGGTGTGGGTGTCCAACCCGGCGGGGTGGGGGGGAGCTGGCAGTGGCGGAGCATCCCCGGACGCTGCGCGGGTGGTCGGCGCTGCACAGGATCGCCCCACCGGTCCCGGTGTAACCCCCAGCACGGGTGGGCACCGGCCGGGCTGCCCTTGCCCTGCGCTCGCGAGCATCTCCCGAGCACCCCCGGGGACGGAGGGTGGGGGGGGTCAGTACGGCCGGAGGGCTTTGCCTGGGCACGGGGAGGGGGCTGCGGCCGGGCAGGGCCGGGGGCATCCGCAGGTGCGTGAGTGAGCGTGGAGCGTGTGTGCACGGACCGCGCGTGTGTGCAGCTGGTGTCTGCACACATTTGCCTGTGTGTGTGTGTGCGTGTACGTGCGTGCAGGGTGTGCATGTGTGTCTGTGTTTGGGTGCGCGTCTGCGTTTGTGTATCGGTGTGTACCCTGGCATATGTGTGTTTGGATGTGGCTGTGTTGGTGTTTCTCCGTGTGGGGGTGTTTGGATGTGGCTCCACGGGTATCTCCCCGTGTGCATCCCTGCGGCTGGCTTTGCACGTCTCCGTCNGCGTGAGGTGGCGGGGGTGTATGTATGTGCGTCTGTGTGGGTACGTGCGTGTAGCTCCATGAGTATCTGCTCTCTGTGCGATTTAACTGCGATGTCGAGGCGTTCCACCCGGGACTGAATTATTCATGGTGCTGATGCAGACGCAGGTTTCAGGCCTGGTGTGCGGGGCCGACCCAGGGGGCCGGGGACCGTCCATAGGCACAGGCAGGGACCATGGGGAGCACTTGCTTGGCATTGGGTCACTGGGCACACAGCCCCTTTGCTGCCCTGTGTCCCTCCCTCCAGGGCCCAGTGCTCCCCAAATGTGGCACTCTGGTATCCCTGGAGCGATGCAAGGCTGGAGAGCTGTCCCCCATTCTTGGTTGTACAGGGTTGTTCCTGGCCAAGCAGGGCCAGCGTGGCATGCCCTGTGTCCTGGTGCTGTGCAGGGCCAGTGTGGTGGTCCTGGTGCCATGCAGGGTTGGTGTGGTGTCCCTCATGTCCCTGGTGCCGTCGCTGCTGTCTCTGCTGAGGGGCTATGTGGGGAGAGAAGGGGCTCCAGGACAGACCCCCCTTCATCCCAACATGCCGCAGGTGCTGCCACTTCCATGGCCTCTCAGAGCGGAGTGCAGGGACAGGGATGACACCTGGCCTGTGTCCAGCACTGTCCCACTCACACTCCTCTCCAATCCCCACTGGCTGGGGTGCACAGCTGGCGTTGCTGTGGCAACGGCCAGCGGTGCCGGTGTGGCACCACCTCCTCCTGCATCCCTTTCCCTCCCAGCCCTGCTCTGCTGCATCTCCCTCGCCGGCCGCTCTCTGGCTGCAGAGCCCTCCGGCTGCTGGGCACTGCTGGGCAGGATGGCCACGGGGTCCGGCGGTGCTCCCCGTGCTGGACTCGTAAGCAAGGGACAAGGGGCACCCAGTGAGGCCGAGCCCAGCCTGGCACCAGGGAGATTCCCACTGCAGGCCTGGATGCTTTGCTCCATGCCCCAGCTGGGCTGCACGTCTCCAGCTCTGCTGGACCGCGGTGCTGGGCTGCTCTGGCACTGTTTTCCCATGGGACCCAACTCTCCTGCCTGGCAGCATGTGTGGCAGTGGGTGCCATGCTCCTGGCTGGGGAGCTGTGAGCATTTCTGGCTGCAGCAGCAGGGCTGGTGGAATGTTGTGCAGCACAAGGTGGGACAGCACCGAGCAGGGACTGTCCCCATGCCACCACGTCCCCCTGTCCCCTCCACTTGCTGATCCCACTCATGCCTCCGGCACTCCCCGCGCTGCACGGCACCAGGAAGATTTGTAACTTAGCTCTGTTATCCTATTCATGTGGGGTTTAATAAATGAGATTTTAAAAATCCCTGTGTGAATTAACACGAGTTGCTATGGTGACATGGGCCCCAGTTTAGCGTGTGGAGTACGAGTTTGTGGGGCCCGGGCCGGCCAGAGCGCACACCGCACTCGCTTCCCGGGCATCCATAATTGATAAGGTTGTCTGAAAGTTACGCAAATCAGATGCAGGGATTTGGCAGCAAACTGTTTCCCTCCCTGTCCCCTCCTCCCCAGTGCTACCTCGAAGAATTGTAGTGACTTGGCGTTTTCCTCCTGGCTCCTCAGCTTGGGCACTGTGGCATCGGACGAGGTCCTGGAGTGTCCCCAGTAGGTTCCATGCCTGCTGTACCATCCCTGTCCCAGGCACGTGGGGCTTTGGGCAGCAGCAGATGGGGCTGTGCCATGCTGTGCAAGGGGGCCACTGTTCCTCAGCTGTGGTGTGTTGGAGCGAGCTGTGTCCTTCCCTGCCAGGCTGGTGCCATGTTGGCTTTGGAAGTGGCTTCTGCATGGCACCCACCGGTGCTGTGGGAAGGACCTCTGACCAAAGGCTGGGCCTCTCTGTCCCGGCTTCTCCTCCTGCTGGGCTGGGGGTTTTGCAAAGTGTTTCCATGCATGGTAGCTCCTTGTGGCAAAGGAGACATCCTGACAGGTGGGCCTGTGGTGCCAGGGTGAGCACCCAGTGTGGCAGAGGGGAGGGGGGGGCTGGCTGTGCATGGCCATGTCCCATGGGGCTGTGTTGCCCACCGTATGCCTGGCCCTCAGTGCCATCCTGGTCCTTCAGGCAGCTGTTGGGCTCTTGTTCCCATGTGCTGCTGAAGCTCTGGGTACCTCATTCCTGGATGCCCAGGGCTGGGTGAGCCACATGGCCTGGCTGGGCTCGGGAGCTGGGCATAGAGCCTTGCACCCACTGCACCCTGCTATATCAGGTAACCCATCCCCACTGCCCAGGGGTGCTGGTGGTGAGGTGTGGGCAGCTTGTGTTGTACCCTTGCCCTGTCTGGAAGAGCTCCATTCCCCTGTTCCAGTGTGTGCCAGACTCTGTGTCCTGCCTCGTGTGTCACAACCAGCAGCCCCGGCACTTTGGGGCTTATCCCAGCCAGTCCCCATCCTGCTGCTGTGTGTGGGGAGTGGATCCTACCCAGCCCAGGAAGGGACCCCAGCCTTGTTGACACCACTTGTGCTGTGCTGACCCCACAGCTGCCACCATCCATGCTGCTGCTCCCAGGTGCGGGTCAGGCAGAGCATGGTACAAGTGAAAATACCAGGGCAGGAGCCAGGCAGCAACTCAGGGGAGTGTGCATGGTGCAGGCAGCGTGGGCAGCCTGCTTCAGGGTGGGCAGCAGGGAAGGGACCCTAAAGATCAGCAACTACCCCCAGGCTTGTCACCCTCCGGGATGCTGCCATCCCATGGGGACCGATCCTGGGATGCAAACAGAACCACAGCAGTCGGTGGGACTCCTGCTTTACCAGTTCTCTGGGCACAGGGGCAGCAGGAGGCAGGAGCCAGACCCCTTGGGGACATAGGCTCCCTGGGCAAGGCCTTGCTGGCTGCCTCCCGCCCTCTGGTCCGTCCTCCTGTGCAGCGGCCAGTTAATTCTGGTTTTTTTTTTGCCTGCATTTGATTGCATTAATAATCTCCTCTGATAACAGTATTTAATAAAAACCAGGCTAATATGGCGCAGTTAGGAAATGTCTTTGACATTTTACAATTCAATTTCCATGCAGTAAAAGGCAGGGCAGCTGCAAATCCAATTGTGGTGCAGTGCCCAGGGTGCGTGTGGCCAGCAGCTGCCGGAGCTGCCCGGTTCCCCCTGGCTCTCCCATAACACAGGAAACTTCCCTGGGTGGCAACTGCCCCTAATGGCTCCTGCCACTGCTCCCCAGCCGTGGGTGCTGGGGCAGCCCCTTCCTTGCTGCCAGGGAAGCTTGGGCAGGACGGGTGCTGATGGTGGACGGCAGGATATTGGGGCTCCTGGGTGCTACTGGCCTCTGGAGCCATCAGCAGGATGTGTGAGTGCAGGAAGGGGCTGTGGTCCAGGAAGGTCCAGCTCCTGTGGCAACTTGGCCAAGCTGGGGTCTGCAAAAGAGTGCATGCCCCATCCTGTGGCCAGGCACTGTTCCCGTGGCTCCCCCGATCCCCTCAGCATGCTGGGGTACACGGGGCGATGCCAGCAAGGGCAGTGCTGGCATGGGGTGATGTTGGTGCATCCCAGCCGTGTCCCAGGCACAGGGCCTGAGGGCTCTCCCCTCCCTGTGTTGGTCAGGGCTGAGCAGCCCCTGCTGCTGCTGTGCTTAATGGTGTGTCAGCAGGTCCCTTATAAACTTCTTGGGGTTTCTAGCCCGCAACTGAAACCTTGCTCCCAGCAGGACTTGGCAGGCGGGCGCCGGCTGGCGTGTGCCAAGTTTCCTTCCAGAGGGGGATTATTACTCAGCCCGGAGTGACATCTAGTTATTTTACATTTTCTTGCCTCTCTCTCCAGCTGGGCTGGAGTTGTGGGTGCAAACACTCTTCTATATGTCCCCTGCACCCTCCCCAGAGCAGCTCCAGCTTTGGGGGTCCCTGCCCACGGGGGATGCTGCAGAAAACCTCAGAGCTGTTGGCCACAGCCACAGAGGAGCAGTGTGGCCGTGGGCCGGCGGCTCCCCTCCCAGCTTGAGGCTCCCTTGCTGACCTGAATTTTCTCGAGTCAGTCCCCAATTCACCTGCCTTGACACCAATTAGCCCTTTGCGGGTGGCAGGTGGCCCCTGTGCCCCAGACTCTCCCAGGGCTGCTGTTTCCCTGAACAGGGACCTTGCTGTCTGGTGGGATAAGGCTTCCAGGGAGCAGCCAGAGGACCTGGCAGGGCCAGGCTGCATCCAAGGGTGATGGTGCAGCAGATGCTTAGAGTGCTGGTGGTGCAGCAAGGCTAGGTGCACCCCAAAACACCTGGGTACACTTCAAACCCCCCTTCACAGCTGCCCCTTTCCCAGCCAGCCCAGCTCGGTTTTCCAGTAGCCAGGCTGGCGTCTGGCTCCCCTCCTCCACCACACTCCCTTTAACCCTTCCCTCCCCTTCCCAGCTGCCAGGAAAGTTGTGATCCCAGCTACCAGGAAAGTTGTGAACCTCCCTGGCTCCGCATGTCTGGGTGCTCTTGGCTCCTTCCTGCTCCCTCTGTGCCCACGGGACTCCCCTGGCAGCTGTGTGAGCAGTGGCATGGTGGCAGTGCAGCACTGCCAGGGCTCGGGAGGGTGCCAGAGCTATGGAGGGTCCTTGGTGAATGTCAGCCCCAGGCACGTGGTGATGGGAGCTGCGGTGTCGCTGGGATGAGCAGTGGAGGGAACCACCTGTCTGTGCTCCAGGGTGATGCTCAGGGCTCTGCTTTCATGTGTTTGCCACCCCACTCTCCCTTCTGGTGCTGGTGCAGGAGCAGTGTGTGCTGGGAGCAGTGTGTGCTGCCACAGCATTGCCAGGCTGGGCATCACTGGCTGTCCTGAGGAGCTGGGGCTGATGAGCCTCTGGCTGGCCATGAACCTGCCATCACACACTGCCCTTACCTCTCACAAGTGTTCAGGCAGGGTCAGGAGTGTGTTGGAGAGCTAATTTGCTGGTATTTAATTGATGATGCTGTAACTGCTGGGTTTGGCTTTCACAGGCAAGGGAAAGGTATTGGGAAGCAAAACCCACTCGGTAGCTCCTGGGCTTGTGCTGACTCCACAGCCACTCTGTCACTACTTTGTGCCCTGGCTGTAGATGAGTGAGCCACGAGGATGGGCTGGTCACTAAGCTGGTGTGCAGCGCTGATGTCTACCTCTGCCCCAGTTCCCATCCCATTCTGCAGCTGGGGTGTGTGGGACTCGCTGTCCTGGGACCCTCTCCCCAGGGGGACAGGGGCCAGCACAGCCTGCCTGCTGCAGGTGCAATCGTGCTGACGGGATGGCTCTATGAGCCGGGCTGAGAGGGATCTTTAAGCCATAATGAAATGTTAATAGTATTTTCTAACTCAATACAGGAGTAGAAAATGAGGTGTTTAACGCTGGGCTCCACAGCGACAGGAGCAATCAGCCTGAGAAATGGGAAGCTGGGGATCAGCACCAGCCTTGGCACAGCCAGACAGGCCCATGCTGCCAGGCTTGTGCTGGTGATGGATGGGTGCTGGTGCCCGGCACGAGCCACCCAGCCAGGGCAACACAGTGCTGGGACGGTGTGGGAGAGGCTGGTGGGGTAATACTGAGTCTGCCTGGGTCTCCTTGGGTCTTGCTGGCAAGGTCACCGCCAGCCACCTGGTGAGGGCCAAAGCAGATCAAGGTGGTTGTGAGGCTGGGGTGCTTTGCCATGGCCCATGCCAGCAGATGGAGTGGGTTGGAGCTGGTGCCCAAGCAGGTGCCACAGGCACAGCCCAGGCACCAATTCTTGGATCATCGTGCCCACCAGTGCCTGGCTGCTCTGCACCCATATGCACTCGTGTGTCCATGTGCATCTGCCCCGTGCATCCGTGTGTGTCCCTGTGCACCCATGTGCATGAGTGTGCCTGTGTCCATCGTGCCCGTGTCCATCTGCCCCGTGCATCCATGTGCCCAGGGCCACCTCCGCTGGCTGCGCTGGCCTGGCGCGGGGCTCGACGCAGCGGCGGTAGCAGCCGCCGGCTGATCCGTTCCAGATGCGGCTGCTGGGAGCCCAACACCACGCCGCCTCCTCACTGA
This sequence comes from Heliornis fulica, assembly GCA_013399135.1. Classification (NCBI taxonomy): domain Eukaryota; kingdom Metazoa; phylum Chordata; class Aves; order Gruiformes; family Heliornithidae; genus Heliornis; species Heliornis fulica. Next base: position 58,973 of record VXBZ01010988.1, on the reverse strand, counting down.
GGCCCCCGTAGGTTTCCCGTCCGCGGCCGCCGGAGCCGTTGGAGCAGACAAAGCAGCCGCTTGCCCGGCTCCTGCATTGCAGCTGGGCTGTTTACAGCGTGCTCCTCGCGGCTGTGCAGCTCCGCTGCAGCCCTGCTCCCCGCTGCCTCCACTCCGGCGGGCACAGATCCCGGGGGTGTCACCGAATAAGCCCCCGCTCCTGGCAGGGATGGGGCATTATGGTCCCGCACTGCCTCTGCCAGCCCCCGTCCCCCAGTGCCCTCTGTGCTGGGGACACTGGGACGGGTCCTGCAAGCTCAGCGCATCTCCTGCAGTGCTGCAACTCCATGCTGGGCTCCCGGAGCTTAGGGCAGTTGCACAGCATCTCCTGGCTGCACATCCGCACGCTGCCCATCGGCTCTGGCAGGGACTGTCCCCGAGGTGCCAGCCTGCGTGCCACAGAGCTGCCTGTTGCATGATGAAAGCCACTGCCACGCAGAGGGTGCATGGGTGGGCACGGCACGCTGGCACACACGGAAGCCATGCGGATGAGGACAAATGATGGCACTAAAAGCACTGTGTTTAAAATAGTCCCCAGGGCCTGTTGTACCCGTGTACGGGGCAGGAGCTCAGAGCCCAGCGCTGCAGCACCACTTCCTGCCCTACCGTTCATCCCTGAACGCACATGTGTTTACATGCGGGCATGTGCTCTGTGTGTGCTGGAGAGCTCCCCACCGCTTCCCAGAGATGCAGCTGGGTTTGGTGGAGGCCAGATGATGGAAACTATTTGTCTTTTAACAATGCTTGAAGATACACAAAGCTACTGGTGCCTGCACGCAGGCCAGCATGGCTGGGGTTAGTCCTCCAGGACTCCCCAGAGGTGGGAGAGTGGAGACAGGACCAGGCAGGATCGTCTCTGCCTCAAGCTGGAAGCAAGTGGTGCCACCATCTGCTCCCTTGTCCTGGGTAGCCTCTGCTTGGGCACTGAGGATGCCCAGGGCCAGCTTTGTTGGGATGCAGATGGACAGGCTGGTGTTGGCCCCAAGCATCCACATTCTGTCCCGCACCACGGCAGCCTCTCCGTGCCAGCGGTGACTCCTTCCAGCCAGGGTGATTACTGAAAATTACCTGTTTGCTGCCGCCCCAGCACGTGGAAAGCAGGCTGTCAATTAAGGCTCCGTGGAAGCGGCATCAACATGTATTTCCGCAGAGACGTGGGTGGGCGTACGGCTGGCACCGGGCCGCCAGCGTCGGGTGTAGCGGGGCTGGTGTGACGCGTGGTGCTAGTCCCACAGGGCTGAGCACGGCACCCCGTGTCCCGCCTGCAGGGCTGGAGCCAGCGTGTGGTTGCACATCCCCGGTTGTATGGGGCCAAGCCACTGGCATCCTTCACGCAGCAGAGCAGCGTGGCACTGTGTGTTATTCAGGGGTCAGCGGGTTCGTCAGCAGCCCGGAGTGGGCAGGAGGCTGCTGGGACTTTGCAGGCAGGCAGACTCCATGCTGCACCCCAAACCAGGGCTGAGAGCTGGGGCTGCCCCAGGGGACTCTGGCTAATGCAGCACCGGTGGTTCACGACTCGGCTGGGCTCCACGGCACCACGTGGCAAAGGTCGGGTGAGGATATGGCTCGGTGATGCAGGGAGAGCAAGGATGCTCAAAGTAGCTGCTGGTGAGCACCACTGAGCTGGCACAGCGCTGGCGGGCACTGTGGGGTGCTGGGTACCCTGTCCGGCTCCAGCCCCATGTTTTTAGTGGGTTGGCTCTGCCTGGGGTTCACCCACACTCCCTGTCCCCGTCTGCCCTGCAGCTGGCACAGCCAGCTCATCTTTCCCTGGAATCAAAAAGTTTCCTATTTTATAAAAAAAAATAATTAAAAAATAAAAAATACAGAGGAGTCCCGTGGCCTCTAGAAAGCTGCATTTAAGTTGCTTCATCCTGGCCCCAGGGGACAGCCCGGCGCTGCTGCAGCACCGTGACTCAGGCTGCCACAGCTTATTGATTTTGAAGTGCAGATTTCTCCGCTCCCTGGGGAAAGATGAGCGCGAGGGCCGGGCACCCAGAGCACCAGCAGGTGTGCCGGGCACAGGGCCAGCTTTCACCCAAAGTGTCTTGGGATTTGGGGAATGGCTTGTGGTAGGCACTGGCACCCAGCTGTTGGCATCTGGCAGTCATGAGGTGTCCAGCTGTGATGGGGTATCCAGCTCTAGTGGGCAAAGGGTGGCCAGCTGTGGTGGGCAGTTGTTATCCAGATGTGATAGGCACTGAGGTGTCCAGCTGTGATGGGCGGTTGTTATCCAGCTGTGATGCGTGTCCAGCTGTGGGCACTGGGGTGTCCAGCTGTGGTGGGCAGTAGTTTTCCAGCTGTGGTGGGCACTGGCCATCCAGCAGTGATGGGCACAGGGCTGCAGTGGGTCCACCTCATCCCTGCTACCTCTTTGCCCCAGGCAATCCCTTGCCACGCAGCCAGCAGCCCGCAAGCTTCCCGGTGCATTATTTATACAGTCGAAATTGATCAGAAGATGATAACGGCTTCATTAGCATCAGAACATCGCGCCGGCCTTGGTGCTTGACATGACCTTGGCTGCAGGAGTACAAGGCTTTCGCTGTCTGACAGCGGTGAGGACCAGCTCCCCAGCATCCCCATCATCACCAGACCCAGACGGGGCTGCTCTGGCCACCTCTGCGGGGTCCCCACAGGGGCACTAGTGTGGGCAGAGCACATGGCCCCGTGCCTGCAGACATGGCCCCGAGGGGATCCCACAGCAGGGACCCCATCCTTGCTGTGAGGAATAAGACCACTCGTGCCAGGGCGCCTCGTGCAGCGAGTGCTCGCAGCGCCCGTTGTTTGCGTGGCGCTCGTCAGCAAAGATATAATTAAGAGCAGCTATTTTGGATGCTTCCTTTATCCGGCAGCTCATGGTGATGCCGCTGCAGGGTCCTCTCCTCCTCCTCTGCAATAGGCACTTGGCTTTGCCGTGAATGTCTTCCCTGTGGGTACTCAGTGTTGTCCTGCTTGTGGGCTCCTGGGGGTCCCCATTGTGCTTGGGGACACACAAACAAGTCCTGGAGCAGCGTGGGGGGGCAGTGGCAGGGATGGTGGGACTGGACTGGAGGGGAGGGGGAGAGCTGCGGTGGGGTGATGGAAGGGATGGGAAGGAGGAAGATTTGGGGGAGGTTGCCCCTGCTTGTTTGCTGCTGCCCCTGAACTGGGGTGGGGGGGGCAGAGACGGCTTTCCCCTCATTAAGTAGATGTTGATTTAGCGGAGGCTGGAGCCATCTGCTCAGAGCAGCGGCCCTCTCCCTGCGAGCTGGCGCAGCGCTGCCGGGGGGAGCTGGGCGAGGATGTGCTTCGTCAGCGGGGGCTTGGCCGGGAGCCCCTGCACCCCGGCCGGGCATCGATCGCCGCTGGCGCTGTGCTGGCTGCAGATGCGGGGGCTGGCGCCCGAGCATGCTAATGGGTGTTGTGCGGCCCCGCTGCTGGGAAGGGAGAGGAGACCCCCGGGGTCGCTGAGGAGTCCCACCATGTGGGGCTGTGGCCTCAGACACGTGTGCAGGGAGCAACCGGGCATGAGGGTCTTCCCATGGTGGGCACCAGGATGCTTAGGGCAGTGGCTGGACGTGGTGTGGGGCTGCAGGGGGTCAGGGTGACAGCCGGACCCCGGGGCTGGGCAGAGCAGCTCCCCACGCACGCCTGGCTCTGCACGTGCAGCCGGCTCGTGTGTCGCCTGCCATCACGACGCCCGCCCGGGGCCGTCACCGCTGCAGGGTGGCACACGCAGGCTGGCGCGTGGCAGGGGAGGATGGGGTGAGGAGCCTTCGCTGCGCGCAGCGTGCCGGGCTGGATTTGAGCGTGCACTTAGCTACTGTGTGAGCCCTGTGTTTAAGTGAAGGCATTGCTGGGAGTAGTGGCTGGGCCGAGCTCCCCGCGGCGGCGTTTACTCGCGGCAGACGCTGTTTATGGTCGGTGTCTATGGCAGACGGCTGCGGTTGCTACTGCACACAGGACTCGTGGGCTGGAGACAGACCTGGCGCTGCCAGGACTCACCGGATCCTGCAGTGCAGCCGGTCTCCCTCCTCCTGGGACTGTCCATGCAGTCCTGCCCGACCCCGCTCTGCGTTGTCGAGGCACCCCCTGATGCTTGTGGGGTGCAAGCTTCTCTGAGAGCCTTGGGGGAAGCTGTGCTGTAGGGTTGGGGTGCAAGGGGAGCAGGGCCCAGAGACCCCTGTGCTCCCATGTGACACAACCATCACCTGAGCAAGGAGGGAACATCCGGGTATCCCGAGGGCAGTTTGAGCAAGGACCCCAGTGCTGGGGGTGCTGCCATCCCTCTGTACAGCGATGTCTGCCTGTGGCCTTGGTGTCAGGTGGGGCAGGACAGTGCCCATGGGAGCTCGGAGCTCTCTGTGACCCACCTGGCTATCCCGGCAGGAATGACAGCACACGGTGCCACTAGCAGCATGGCTGTGCAGGAGCCCTGCTCTCCTCCCCACCGTCCTGTCTCCTTTTGTGGCTGCTATTTTTAATTGGCAGTGCTCTCAGCTCCCTTCCCTCTCCCTTGTTAGTGGAGTTTTCCTTGTGCTTCCCAGCCATTAGCAAGCTCTCCCGCTGCCCCAGGCAGGCTGCAGGTCCCACACTGTAGCAGTGGGGCTGAGATGGCCCCGGGCTGTGAATCTGGTGGCATGCTGGGGTGCCCATCCTGCTCCTCGTTCCTGGGAACCATGAGCTCCCAGTTGCAACAGGGATGTGCTGAGGGCCCAGTTGGACTTCAGGCTCCAGCTGTGGCACTGCACCCTCAGCATGGCTCTGATATGCCCCATGCCAATGCTGTGCTGGACAAGCATGACACTTCATTACAGGAGGGGCTTAATTGCCAGGCAAATATGGGACCATGGCAAGGGGGTTTTGCTTACACCCCCTTGGGAGTTCTGGTGATGTGGCAGCTGCTGCCATCATTACCCTGCCTGCTGCTGGGATGTGGGACCACCCAACTGCTGCTCAGGGGACCCCATCAGACTGCACCTTTTCCCGCCAGCGCTTGAAGCCACATCAGGTCCTGAGCTTGCCACAGCCGGCATGGGCACCGGCAGGCTCCTGGCCACTGCCAGGGCTTTAAGGAAAGTCAAACCGCTGCACGGCTGGAAGTCACTGACTAAGCACTTGGCACGGGCATTGATGGAAGTGCTAAACAGATTTTGGCAGCCGCAGCCTCTCCTGCAGGTGCAGGGAGGAGAGATTCACTGCTAGGGTGTGTGTGTGTGCGGCTGATGCCGGTGTGGCCAGTGCCGGGGGCTGCTGGTGCCCACCCAGGGATTGGCACTGCAGGGCACAGCAGTGACGCTGTTGGCCTCACCGCTGCGCCCCACAACACCAGTCCCCGGGCACTGCCCCATCCCAGCCCCTTGCTGGGAGCAGCCCGTGGGAAAGGCCAGGCACTGCAGACCTGCTGACATCCGTCAGTCCGTCTGCGAGGACCGGTTAGCCAGAGCGGGGCCCGTCTCGGGGCCGGCCGGAGATTGGAGCCAGTGCCGGGCATGGTGCCGCTCCTGCGCCTGCCGCCTCCTTTTGTCCGCTGGCCATTTGTGTCCCTGGGGGGCAGCTCGGCCCCCTTCTCCTGGGAGCTGCTTCTTGGCGCCGGGTGGCAGCGGAAGCGGTCCTGGGCTCCTCTCCACCAGCGTTGAATGGCACCTTTGTTGGGGAGCCTGGCGCAGCTCGGGGTTGGCGGGGACCTGCTGCGGTCACCCCCGGTGCCGGGGGGCTCTGCTTGCCAGAGGCGGACAGCGCTTCCCGGGGGAGCAGGGGGATGCTGTAGCGGGGATGGGATGAGGGAGGCTGTTCCTGGGGTCCGGTCACCCCGATGGGGATTTGTTGCTGAGGTGGTTTGTTATAGTGTGCTGCCCCATTACACAGGGCTTGGGCTGGCAGGGGGGGTTTAGTTGGAAGGAGAGGGGTGGGGCTTGCTGTAGGGACCCTGTGGTGCCCTACTCCTTCTCCATACCCACATGGTGCCCCATCCTTCTCTGTGCCCTGGGGACCCGACAGAGTCCCTTCATGTCCCACAGCCATCCTGTGGCACCATGTGCCAGGAGGAGAGGCTGGGGACCTGATGGAGGGGGGCTGATGGTTGTGGCTGTTGAGAAGCCATCCTCCATAGCCTTGTTGGCACTGGACTGCATCATCATTAGCAAATGTCCTGAGCTTGGGCCGTCAGATGGGTGGTGGAGCACAGGAGGGAGCCAGTTCTGGGTCCCAGAGCCCAGGAACCTCGGCATGTGCAGGGAGCAGGCTCTGCCACCAACCTGGACACTCCTGGGACCATCTGACACACATGACCCATGCAGGGGTGGCTTATTCCTGCACGGCTCCCCAGGCTCATGGGTCAGGGCTGGGCACAACCACCCTTCGCGCTGGCGCTGGCCCCTGTGTCCCGTTAGCTGACCACAGCCCTTTGCACCTAATCATTGAGTACCCCTGAAAGGGAGATACAGCACTGGGGGAGCAAGCAAGACCATGGCTGTGGCACGTGGGGAGCATCCCTCTGGCCCCACAACTCCCTACCCTGCCTGAAGTTGCTCCTTCCAGCTGTGTTCCCCACTTGTCCCTGGCGTGCTTCCTGTGGAGCTGCCGGGGTGAGGATGAGCCCGTCCTCGCTACCAGGCCAGGCAGCCTCCACTGAGCTCTTCCCACAGGCTTGGGGTCACGCCGGGTTGCTGTGGGGCTGCTGTGTGCATCCCCAGCCCAGGGCTCTGCCGTGCTGCAGCCACCTTCCTCTTCCTCCTTCTCCTGCTCCGGCTCCCCGCTGGGGACTGAGGAAGAGCAGACTCACTGGAAAGCCTGAGTGGCGTTTTTCGGTTAAATCTTATGTAAATCTGGCTCTCGTCCTTGTTCGTGCTGCTAATTGGATTGCCCCAAGGCAGTGTATTTTCCCACTCAGGCAGGTGTAGGGTGGGAGTGGGACAGTGCTGGGTGGGGGGTGCTGCAGGGACAGGGAACATCTTGGGGCCCAGGGGAGCGTGCTGAGCTCTCCGCTCTGCTTGGTACAGTGCTGGGCTCTAAGGCAAACCCGGGCAAAGCAAAGGAGCCAGGGAGGGAACCCCAGGCAAACCCACTGCAGCCTGGGTGTTTGGAGACCCTGGGTGCCAGGACAGGCCATGGGCTGAGCCACCATCAGCAGGGATCTCTCCACCCCAAGCCCTCCTGCCTGCAGCTGCCCACAGGCTCGGGCTGCAGAGCTGCAGGGAACCAGAACCTTGGTGGGGAGGGAAACCTGGAGCTGCAGCTGCGTCACCTCCCTAGTGCACCCCAGGGCCCTGCAGTGGCTGCCTCCTGCTCCACTAACTGGCTGTCTCCTTTCCCTGCCTCCCAGAGCTCCTCGGATCTGCAAAAAAAGTCAACGTCAACTTCCAGGACACGGACGGGTGAGTGGGAGCCCTGTGCCCGGGCGGTGGGGGTGCACGGGCAGGAGCGTGCGTGCTGTGTGTGCTGGGAGCAGAGCTGTGCATGCCGTGGGGAGCAGGGTGTAGGGGGTGTGCATGGCATGGGATGCAGTGAGAAGGACTCCCGTGTGCCTGTGTGGGCATGTCAGGCTCTCAGAGCGATGCAGTCATGCAGCCAGGGTCTGGACAGGCCACTGTTAGCCAGTGGGCTTGTAGCCATGGACACTGGAGCTGGTGGGAGATGAGGGCTCAAAGGTAGGGAGCGAGCTGTATCCTGTGTCTTGCCAGCTTCTTCCCAGCTCTTCCCATCTGCTTTGCAGCCACCATCCAACAGACAGGGAGGAGTGGGGAAGGGTCTGCAGGCTCAGCCCCTGCTAATTACACTAATGAGGCTGCTGGCATAGGAAGGCAGCTGGAACCTTGTGGAGGAGGGGGCTAGGTGGGAGCAGGGAGTGGTGTTTGCAGACTGGGAAGCAATGCCTTTCATGCCCCTTGGCTCTTCCTGCCCTGTGCCCCCCGAATTGAGCAGGGTGGCAGGACATGGGGCTGGATCCCCAGGGATGGCTCGGCTGTGGAAATGGCATGTGAGTGGAGGGGCTGGATGGGGTCGGGAATGGAAGGGCAGCCTGCAGGAACATACAGCCACAGCAGCCTGGGCCCCTCCTCATCCTCACTCCCTGGTAGAGCCCTAGCAGCGTGGCAGTGCCAGCGGGCATCCCCTGGTACCTGTCAGCGTATCAGCTCTGCCAGCCTGCGTGTGTGTGCGCACGTGTGTGTGCATGGAAGCATGTGGATGTGCAGCTGAGCGCGCATGTGCATGCAAGGGGCTCTGCGAGCGAGCAGGGCAGCTGGAGCGTGTGGGCACCCTGGGCATCCACGGGGCGTCTGTAAGGACAAGGGCTGGAGGGCGAGGGGATGCATCACCCCAGGGACCACCTCGGAGCCAGCGTGTTGCCTGACAGCTCTGGGTGTTGGCAGGGCTGGGATGGCCTTTGGGAGCTGCAGGCAGAGCACGAGCAGGGGCCCTGCCTGCAACTGCCCGCGGCTACTAGACAGCTTGGAGTGTGCGAGAGCAGCCCTGCAGCAGAGGAGCAACCTCCAGCGCTGCTCCTGGAAAGGAACATCCCCGGGGAGCGCTCAGGGCAGACCCAGGCGTGTTCTCAGCTCAGCTGCCAGCTTGCTGTGACAGCTCAGCCAGCCCTGGCACTCTTCCTCAGTTTCCCCATCACTGCCGAGCTCGCTGATTCCCGGGCTGGTGGGCACAGGGAGTGAGTACCGTGCCGGTGTTCCCGCAGGAGCGATGTCCTGCACGGCCTTTGCGGCCAACTGGGCCGTGCCAGGGGAAGCCTCCGAGGCAGCCTTGGGGAGGGCTGCGATTTGCACCATCTTGAGCGGATTTGAGCAGGGCGCTGGAGCGGAAAATGTTGACATTTCCCAGGCAGACGTTGGGGATCGGCCTCCTGCACGAGCTGTCTGCTTGCATCGCTGCTCCCAGCCCGGGGATCGCAGGCGGCAGCTCCGTGGGGAACGTGGTGGCTGAAGCGTGCTCCCCACCAGGGACATGCTCCCCATCAGTTGGGGGTCCTGGTGATGGGGAGCAGACGGGATCGCTGCTCCACCGCCTGTCTTGTGGGCACTGGGCAGCTGCAGGGGCCAGCGGGTCCTGCTGGGTGTCCCCGTTCTATTCCTGTACTCCGGTGACACTGGGGTGTCCCTGGGGATGGGGCAGGGACACTGAGTGTGACCAGGGCCCGGAGCAGTGGGGTGACACGCGTAAGCGCAGCCACGCAGCGGATGCTGCTGCTGGGAGCAGCAAGTAGGTCAGCTCCTGGCCTCCTTCCCAGCAAGGAGCCTCCTGGTTTGGCTCGTCCCGGGTGACACAAAAGCAGAGTGGGATGTAGCATTGTGGGGCTGGGGGCTTCCCCTGCCCCATAGCAACCCTTGGCACTAGACAGGATCACTGCTGCCATCTGGCAGCCTTGGCACCCCCACACCAGTGCCTGCAGTTGTGCTGCCTGGGCCAGGCTGGGAGAAGTGGGTCAATGGGGAGGGTAGCTCTGTGGCATTCCCCCAACCCAGGCAGGAACCCCCGTCCCTGTCCTTCCCCAGGCTGCGCCCTGGAACATCAACTCCAGCCCTTAGGCTTGCAGCACCCCCAGGGACTGCTTCACCTGCACCCATCTCGCTCCAGCATCCCCAGATCAGACCCACCAGCCCCTGCTCCCAGCTCGGTGGCACCCCCGGCCCTGTATCCCACTGTGTGGGTTGGGGGGTGGGTCCTTTCCTGTGGCTGCAGCACTCCAAGAGAAGCTAAAGATGGCAATGTGCTGGAGGGCCTTGTTGGATGTCAGGACATGGCTTGGCCAAGGTTGGTCCCTGTGGCAGCTTTTTCTCTGGGTGTCTGTGAAAGGATGGAGAGGTGGGGTTGTGTGGGTACCTTGGGGACACACGCATGTGGGGGGCTGCAGGAGGCAGAGCTGGTGCCCTAGGGTGCTGCAGTGGGTGCGGGCTCGAGGCCAAGGTGCTGGACTTGGGCTGGTGGGGCTGTGGAGGGGACAGGGACACAGGACCCCTGACACCACGCCCGGTCCCCAGGTTCTCGGCTCTGCACCATGCGGCACTCAATGGCAACACAGAACTCATCTCCCTGCTGCTGGAGGCACAGGCTGCGGTGGACATCAAGGACAACAAAGGTGAGTCCTGGGGTCCTGGCCATCGCCCACCACCCTCTGCAGGCTCTGGCCAGGTGCAGGGGGCTCACAGCACTCTGTTTGCCCTCCCACAGGCATGCGGCCCCTGCACTACGCGGCTTGGCAAGGCAAGAAGGAGCCCATGAAGATGGTGCTGAAGGCAGGTTCCTCCGTGAACATCCCATCAGATGAAGGCCAGATCCCCCTGCACCTGGCAGCGCAGCACGGGCACTACGACGTGGTACGGTGGGGCTGGCAGTGGGGTGCCGCAGTGGAGGGGAGTCTGTGCCACCCTCCTTGCCCCTGTGCTCACTGATCCGGGGTGGGTCTCGCTCCTCCGCAGTCGGAGATGCTCCTGCAGCACCAGTCCAACCCCTGCATCATGGACAATTCGGGGAAGACGCCTCTGGACCTGGCGTGCGAGTTTGGCCGGGTCGGGGTAAGTTTTTGGAACACCAAGACCCCCAAGAGGAAGACTGGGAGGGGACGGGGCTACGACAAGGTCACTGGGGCAGCCCCTGGGAGGAACAGCAGTGGGGGCACTTGGTGCTGTGGGGGGTCTGCTTGAGGAGGGGCAGAGCAGGGAGGTGGGGGCCAGGGACCACAGCCCTGCTCCGTCTGTGTTTGCTGAGCCAGGTGGTCCAACTGCTCCTGAACAGCAACATGTGCGCGGCGCTGCTGGAGCCCAAGCCAGGGGACGCCACCGACCCCAACGGCACCAGCCCCCTGCACCTCGCCGCCAAGAACGGCCACATCGACATCATCCGGTGGGTGCCGTGGGCAGGGAGGGCAGCACCGTTCCCCTCCTGCCCCCTGACCCCGCCGTCTGCCCGCAGGCTCCTGCTGCAGGCTGGCATCGACATCAACCGGCAAACCAAGGCGGGCACGGCGCTGCACGAGGCGGCCCTGTGCGGCAAGACGGATGTGGTGCGGCTGCTGCTGGATGTAAGGGCACCCCCCCCACCCCAATATCCCAGGGAGTGGCCGAGGGAAGAGAGTGACCCTGTGCATCACTCCTGAGGGTCTTGAGGGGAGGACACACCAAGGCATTGAGCTGTGCCCTCCAGCTGCTGGTCTCAGGGTGTTCTTGGGGGTCCTTGGGGGTGTCAGGGTAGAGGGCAGCTTCTCCCAAGCCCTCTCCATGCCATTGCAGAGTGGGATCAACGCCCACGTCAGGAACACCTACAACCAGACGGCTCTGGACATCGTCAACCAGTTCACCACCAGCCAGGCCAGCAAGGAGATCAAGCAGATGCTGCGGGGTAGGGGGGCTGGGCAGGACGGGGGCGCAGGGTGGCTGCACTGATGCTGGGCTTTGGGGGTGACAGCAGCCATGGAGGGGCTGGTTGGCAGGCGACGCTCCCGCTCTGTCCCCGCAGACGCGTCCGCCGCTCTGCAGGTCCGAGCCGTCAAGGACTATTGCAACAACTACGACCTGACCAGCCTCAACGTGAAAGCCGGGGACGTCATCACTGTGAGTGCAGAAGGTGGGGGCTGGGGAGAGGGCCAGGGGGTCCCGCTGGTGGCACCGGCCCCTGACCCAGCCCCTGCCCACAGGTGCTGGAGCAGCACGCGGACGGGCGCTGGAAGGGCTGTATTCATGACAACCGGACCGGCAACGACCGCGTGGGCTACTTCCCCTCCAGCCTTGTCGAGGCCATAAGCAAACGAACAGGCAAATAACCCCCCCACACCCCCACCTTCTCCAACTGGGCTGCTCCTAAACCCAAGCCCTGGGGAGCCCTGTTTCAGTCTGACGGTGCCCGGGGTGTTGGGGGGATGCAGGAGGTGAAGCCAAACTGGGGCAATGCCCCCATTGTGCACGTGGGGATTGGTGTCCCTGTCATTTGTGTGGGGACAGTGCCTTCGAGTGCAGGTCCGTGTCCCTGCTGTGCACTCAGGGGTTGGCGTCCTTGTCGTGGGTTGGATGCCCCCACTGAGCGTGCAGGGTCGATGCCGGTGTTGTGCCTGTGGGGTTGATGCCCACGTGTTGCACGTGGGGTTAGTGCTGGCAGCCCCAGGGTGCTCAGGGGCAGCCCTGGGGTCAGGCTGGCATTGGGTTGGGGGAGCCATTGGTAGTGCCAGGAGGTCGATGCATGGGGAGGGCTGGGGGCATCACTGCGGTTTGAGCGGGAAGGTGCAACAGTCGGGACATGGGACTTGGTGCTGGGGGTCTGAGCAGGGAGGGTGGGTGGACACTGGTGCCAGGGACCCGGCGCTGCCCCATGGGGACCCTTTCCCTGGCCAGGGGCCATCTCAGGGACCAGCCCTTACTCCCCTGCCCTGCAGCTGCCTGTCCCTGTCCCGTCCCCATCGCTCTAGGGTCCCGATGGGGTGTGTCGCCCCCTGGGATGGCCCGTGGCTGTGCCAGCTGCCAGGAGTAGCACGATGGGGCTGGTGCCTCTGTGGGCAGTTCCAAAAGGCCGTGCATCGACCGGCTTGCTCCCCTCCAGCAGCCGTGTGCTGCCCAGCTCTGTGTGATCATGGGGGCGACCACATCTCGGGTGGGGGGTGTGGGCAGCGAGTGGTGATGCTTGAACCAGCTGTGGAGGTGGCGTGTGCTGGACAGGCTGGGGCAGAGCCCCCCCGGGTGTGGGTCATGTACCAGCACCGCAGGGCTGAGGTCTGGGCTCCTGGGACGCAGCCGGCTCCGCGGTGCTGTTGGCCCGAGTGTGGGGTTTCGTAGCCATCCCCTCAGCTGCAGCCCTGGGCCCTGTGCAGTGGGGCAGCAGTGTGGGGTGCAGGCAGCGGCCGCACTGGGCTCAACCACCTGGGCACGGGGGGGTGCTGGTGCTGCAGCCCCCAGTCCAGCGGTGCCTGCAGCCCCCCCCTCCTCCTGGGACATCCTTGCAGGGACGCCTGGCAGCACAGCCGTGGGAGCCCCACGGTGCTGGGAGCTCCATGGTGATGCTGCTGCCTCCAGCGTGGTGCCACCCTGGCATCCAAACCCAGGGAGCCACGGTGGGTCTGCGGTATCTGCCCCTGGGCTGTACCCCGCTGCCAGGCCCGGCCCTGTACTGAGCTCCCGCTGCTGCTCCTTGGCTCGGCTCTGCATCGGTTGGGTCTTGGCTCTGGCTTCTCCACGTTCCTTTGGTTGCTTTTTTTGTTTGCTGCTTTTTTTCCCCTTTTTTTCTTTTCTTTTTCTTTTTTTTTTTCCCTTTTTCTTTTCTTTTGGTGGCGCTGAGCGTGTCGCTATTATTTTGATTCTTTTCATTTTGTCTCTTGTTATGTTTTATTATCAGGTTCATGGGAGACTGTAACAATCCCCCAACAGTACCAAAAGATCCCGCTCCCGGCTTACGGGGCTGCTGTGCTAAACGGTGACGCCTCGTCCCATCCGTTCCATTCCCTGCCTCCACCTCCACCTCCACCACCACATTCCCATCAGACTCTTTTCAGTTCCTTTGGCTATCACAGGCTCTCCCCTAGCAGTGCCGACGAGCCGCGTTACGGACAAGGTAGTTCACCGCTCGCTTCGTGCTCTCGATGGATTTCTTGCTTTTCCTTTCAAGTGTGTAACCGAGTCCTTTTTCTCTCTGCTTGGTCTCTCCCCCTCGCCACGGTGCGTTTGCACGCGGGCGCGTGCATGTGCGTGTGCACGCAGGCGTGTGCATGCGTGTGTGTGCATGCGGGCAGGCGTGCGGTGTGTGCACACGTGCATGCCCTCGGCCTCCCCACCCCCCCATCCCCTCCAGCGCTGCCCTGGCACTGCCGGCACATCTCACCTCTGCCGTCCAGTGTCCCCGGCTGCGAGGCAGGGCTGGAGTCAGCGCCGTGCTGATGGTTCTCCACACTCTGCCCACGGTCCCTGCGCTCCTGAGTACCCTGTGTGGGTGCGTGGGGACCCCCAAAAGCACTCTGCAGGCTCGGTGCCTTGGGGCAGCGCTGGGCAGCGCGGTGCCTGGCTGGGAGCCGTAGGTTTGGGTGCAGGGACCCTCTGCCCGCTGCAGCCTGCCCACACCCGGCAAGTCGCTCTGACCGGGTTGGGGCCGTGCTGGGAGCAGGAATGGGCTGCGGCACTGGGCAGGTTTCTCTGGGGGTTAGTCTTGGGGCTGGCTCAGGGCAGGCAGCACGAGGCTGCACCCTGGGGACTGTCCCCACAGCACAGGCAGGCGACGGGTGCTGCAGGTCCACGCCGTCAGGAGCACCCAGTGAGCAGGTATTTGACCAGGGGTTTTCAGGGGCGCAGCCCGTGCTGTGCCCATGGGGGGCTGCTGCCGGGTGTCTGGGGAGGTCTTTGCATGCACCGTGGCATTGGGGGCACAGCAGCTTGTGTTGGGAGAGCGCCGGGGCTCTCGTCACACTTGTGGCTTGACATCGTCTCCCTGCCAGGGATGGGGGCCAAACCTTCCCCCTGGGGCTTTCTCTCCCCGCTGGATCGCACAGAGCCTGCCCGGGCAGCTCCGGGTCCTCCGTGTGCCTGCAGCATGTGCGGCTCAGGAACATCCCAGCCCCACCGTGGTGTGGCTGTTTGTTCCCCCTCAGGCTCTTTCTGAGAATTTAACACCTTGCTCCATCTGCCCCTGCGACGGCCCGGACATTACTGGGGCGAGTGGGTTAATAACTGAAAGCGGTCTGGGCAGCAGCGGGGTGGCAGTGCCCTGTACCTGGTAGCTGGTGATGGGGCTGGGCTGAGGTGGGTCACTCTGTGGCTGGGGGTGGGAGGGTTGTGGCAGCACCGGGCCTCACAGGGCTGCTGTCCCTCTTGTCTGATGCTGTTGGAAACCTCGGGCTCAGTGCTGGGTGTCCCCAGCCAGCCCTGGTACACAGAGGTGGGCAGTGGGGTGAGCTGGTGGAGCTGTGATGATTTGAGGGTGATCCTCAAGCCATGTCCTGCTGGGATGGCCAGGTCCTCTCACCCACATCTGTGTCACCCACATGTCACCAGCTGCTATGTGGACTTTGTGGAGAGCAAGGGGTTCAGCACCTGGTGACTGGCCCCACAGGGCCCCTGAGTCCTCCCCGAGATGGGTGCAGACGGCGCAGTGCACAGCTAGCACCACCTTGGCTGGGGGACAGTGGGATGGGGACCCTGGTCCCCACTGCTGGAGGTCCCGCTCCCTCACACCGTGTCATGTCCCCAACCTGCTCCACACAGGGACAGCAGCCTCCATCCCCTGCCTGGGCTGAACCGGGGCACTGGGACATCCTGCCCAACTGGTGGCAGGGGCTGCCCTGCAGTACAGGATCCTGGGGCTGGTCACTGTCACCCTATATCAGCTGTTTGGTGGGGGGAAAGGCCCCTGGGGCAGCGCTGGCATCCCTGGGCATGGCTGGGGCCAGGGACCCCACACCTTTACTGTGGGGTTTTCCCTGCTTGCAGCAGCGCTGGGTGCTGGGGCCATGGGTCGCACCGATGTGAGCCCGAGCGCGCGGAGCCGCACATGCCTGACGGCTGCTCTCTCTGCTCTACCACCAAGGGTCCCGCGGGGCCGACATGAGCCCGTCCCACCTCTCGCCATCGCAAGGCGGATCAGCCACACCGGCTCCTACGGAGGAGATCTGGGTGCTGCGGAAACCCTTCGCAGGTATGGTGGGTACATGCTGCTGGGAGCCTCCCTGTCCCAGGGTGGTCCTGAGCAGGAGGTGAGGTGGTTCTGGGAGGGCATACCTGCGCTGCGGCGTTCCTTGGCACAGCCATGGCGCTTGGTGCCCTGACGGCATCTCCTCTCTCTGCACAGGTGGTGACCGCAGCAGCCTGGGCAGCACAGGCAGCGTGGCCTCTGCCCGCAGCTCGGGGAGTGGGCAGAGCGCAGGCAGCGGGGCGCATGCCCTGCACGCTGGCTCTGAAGGCGTCAAGGTAAGGCGGGCCCTGAGGCAGCCGTACCAGCCTGTGGCAGCACTGTGCTCTGGTCCCTGCACCGGCGTGTGCCCTGGGGCAGTCATTTACCACCTTGGCACCTGCCCTGGTCCCCGCTGGGACTGTGAGCTCCTCTGGGCTCCCAGCATGCCACCGGCCATGACAGTAGCCACCACAAGCTGGCCTTGGCTGCTGGCTGGGCCCAGGCTCAGCCCCGGGGCACAGCGTTGGCAGGGCTGGGCAGGGGCTGCCTGTGTGCGCAGGGCCCGGCCAAGGCCACATGGGGCACGCTGTGTGTGCCAGGGCTGCTGCCATGCGGAGGGTGCCTCTGCACTGCACGCTGCGCGCTGCCCACTGCAGCTCTGCACAGCACACTGCCTGTGGCTGCCAGAACACCTGGCTCACTGCGCTCCTGCCTGCATCGCACGCCACAGGTCTCACACTGCACAGCACGCTGCCCACTGCACCCTGCACACTGCTGCCTGCACGATGTCCCCTGCACCTTGGGCGCTGCCCATGGCAGCCAGGGGTGTCTCGTCCCTGGGCTGTGGAACCCGCGAGCCCATCTTCCCTGGCATCCTGCCTGCGTTATGCCCAAGCTGCAGGCTGGGCAGGGGGTTCCGTGTGCCCATGAGCCAAGCACTGCGCTGACGGCCATGGGGGTCTGTTTTGCTTGTGAGGGGGGGCCTGCAGCCCACGCTGGCAGCCTGAGCTGGGTGTGCATCAGACTGGATTTGGGGTGTCGCGACGCGGCGGGCTCCTGTGATGCACCATCTGTGCTGCTCCCGCTCTCCCCGCCGCAGTGCAAATCTGCGGCACCCCTTCCTGCCCACCCTCGCTTGGGCTAGCGGTGGGGCGGCACCCGCATCCCCCACGGCACCCGCATCCCCCACGGCACCCACATCCCCCACTGGCTCCCACATCCCCCACTGACTCCCACATCACCCACATCACCCACTACA
>VXBZ01010988.1:0-36240 GCA_013399135.1 Heliornis fulica | reverse complement strand
ACAAACAACAGAAGAAACAAAGCAACAAGTCCCAGCCCGAACCAGCCCCCGCCACCTGCCGGGGGGCTCTACCTACCTGTCCGGTGGCCCTCGCCACCGCGCCTGTGCCCTGCCGGCCCTGGTGCCGCCGGCTGTCGCGGCCCGAATGTAGCACAAGCCCTGCCCGGCGTGGCGACCCCGGCAGCAGCGTTGTCTGCCACGTGTCACCGACACCGTTTGCTGGTGGCCGTGCTGGTGGCGGGTCCAGTTGGGCAAATGCACTTGGGTTTCTTTTCTCCAGTTTATTTTTTTTAAATTTTCTTTTTAAAATTTTCTCTTTTTTCAATTTTTTTTCCCCGTGGTGGTTCGCTGGGGGCGAGCAGGGCGCAGGGTCCCGCCGCGGCGTCGCACCGGGTTGGGGGTGGGGGCTGCTGTCTGAGGGGACACACACCAGGCTGCAGGGTTCCCCTTTGTGGGGGGAGGCTTCGCCCCGGGTGTGGGAAGGGGGGGTTCTGTTTGCATTGGTTGCAAATTGGGGAGCAAACGCCCCACCTTGGGGTCCGCGGTGGCGCAGGCGGGGGGGCAGCAGGACGTGCCCCTGCCCGGCCCCTTCCCCGCTGGGGGAGAGGACAGTGATAAGCTATAAAGAAGTATTAATTTATTGGAGGGGAAAGAAAAAAAAAATATAAAGCAGATTTCCCTCACCCCCAAAATAATAAAAAGAATAAACTTTAACAAATATATATTTAAAAGATTTAAAAATATTAGCAATTATATATAAAGCAGTTTAAAAGAAATCAAGAGAAAACTGGATTTTAGCTTGAGAAAAACTATTAGATTATACTAAGCTGTGTGTCTTGTGGCAAACTCATTCTACGAGTAGCACAATATTTACCTTTTCTCCGGGTGGAAGGTACGTGCGAGCAGTTCTGTTCCGGGTCTTTCCGTTGGGATTCAGTGTCACGTCTTTCTTTTCACACCGTTCCGAACTCAAAGGATGTGCCTTGTTTTATGGAGGTTTTTGTTAATCCTTACACTGGAGGTGTTTCGCTTCTTTCGGAGTGTCTTCGGGTTTGGGGGTTGGTTTTGGGTTTTTTTTTTCTCTTTTTTTTTGTGGTTGTTGTCGTTGTTTTTTGGCATCTGTTCGGTGTGTGCGTGCGTGGGGGTGTGCGTGGGTGTGCGCGGGCACGCAGGGGTGTGTGTGTGCTCGTGTGCGTTCCGCGGGACGCACGGCTGTATATTCGTGTATAAACTGGAGTTGGAGTCTGGTTCAGTCGCTTGAGTCCTGATGAATGCGGTTTTTTTCGCTTGTGTTTTCGAAACAAAGTGTTGCTGTTCCTTTCTTTTCTTGAGACGTACAGAGTGGTCTCTCCCCCGACCCCTCACCTTCCTCTCTCCCTCCTTCNAAAAAATCACCCGCCTGAAAATATCTGTTGAAAAGAAAAAAAAATGTATCTAAAAAAATAATCCATAAAGTTCTACATGATGGATATATACATATATATATTTTTTATGATTAAGTTATGGACTCTGTATCGTATCCCATCTGTCAAGCTATGCATCTTGGTGCTTCTCCCTGCTCTTCTGTGCTTAGATTTCACCTCTACTCGTCTTATTCTTCCTATTCTGAATAGTAGGTGGCTCGTGGTGCTGTGAAGAAGTTTGCTCCTATACGAAGTCTGGCAACAAATATTTAAAGAAAAATAAAATATAAAACCCCTGCCAGGCTGCCACCACTGTTTGTGTCCAAAAGCCATTGGCCGTCGCGTGCAACGGCTCCCGCCACTGCTGGGTCTCGGCGAGCGGCTGTGGGGTGCTGGGCTGTGCTGGGGTCCCTGTAGGATGGTCATGCCTTGCTGGGTGTGTGTGCTGTGTGGGCCGAGGCCACCCTTGGGTGCCTCTGCCTCGCTGTGTGCTGGGGGTGCCGCAGGGTGGATGGGTGCAGGCTGGAGGCAGGACCCAGCCAGAGCCTGCAATAAGTCACACTGGCCAGGAACGACTCTTTCTGCTTTTATTGTCAATGAAGAAATAATCAAATCTATAGTACATTCTTAAAAACAGTAGAAAATGTGAGTAAAAATGCAACGGAGGCTTCTTCTCTTTAATGTGGAGACCATTATTACAGGGTGGTGAACAATGGGCTTGTGTTATTTGAGAACTAGCTGTGGCATAAAAATCGTACCTGGCTACTCAAGAAAACACCTCTTCCCAGATGGATCAGCCTGACATCTTGGCAGTAAAATTAAATACTAGAGACAGAAAGGGGTCGGGGTCCCACCCCTGGGCAAGGTCTAATGCTCAGTTCTACCATTTACAAAGGGGCTGGCCTCCCAGTGTTGCTGCCCCGGCCAGGCCGGCTCCCACCTGTGCCGAGCCGAACCGTTCAGTCCCATCGCTGGCCCAGGGCTGTGCTGCATCCGGTGCTCAGCGGGGCTGCCCTGGCCCCAGGGGATGCTCCCCAGCTGGGGGGGTTGCAGGCAGAGGGGGGGCAGCCTGTGGTGGAGGAGGCTCTGGCACAGCTTTCTCTGCGCTTCCGATCGTGTACGGCAGATCCAAGGGAAGGTTTGGAGCATCCGTGGGCCAGACGCGTCCTGAGAGCTGCCAGCCAGGGTCCTTGCGGGTGGGGAACCGGCCCAAGGGCAGCAGCAGGCAGTGGTCGGTGTGGAGAGGAGCTGCAGCAGTTATTTCCTAGTGGTGTTAGTCACCCAGCAGGCCAACGGAGGAGAGTTTTTGGTCTTTCAGTGTGCAGGACTAGTGTGGTGCTCTCGCTAGCACGTCCAGACCTGGGGATGAGACAACAGGAATCCATGGGAGTTACTGCTCTGAGCAGCTCTGTGGGCTTCTCTTCAACCTCTTGTGGAGCTTCCCTTTGGGCTTCCAGCACCCACATCACCATGTCAGTTTAACCTCCCACCCACTGAGAGCCATGCCCTTGTTGTTTACAGACGGCTCCTAACTCACTGAATGTCATGGTACTGGGAGAGACCAAACCATCGAGGAGGCGCCCCAGGAAACCCACCTTAACAGTGCTGTCCACAGCGCCAGAGAAGAGGCGGCCCCTGGAGACTGCGAGGGCAGTGACGCTGCCCTGGTGTCGCAGCAGCGTCTGGGTACAGATCATGTTGTCCATGCTCCACACCTATGGGCACACAGGAGGAGTGAGCCAAGCGAGGCACAGGGGACATCCCGAGCACCAGGAGGGAAGGGGGATGCTGTGTGCCACGGGGTTTGAGCAGGTGACATGAATTAAATACAAGGCCACACGGCACACAGGGATGAGGGTCCCCCGTCCTCCCTCTCCCTCGAGGCTGCCCATGTTGTAACAGACACACAGATGCAGCTGCACAGCCCTGGACACGTACCCTGAGAGACCGGTCATACGATGCACTGAAGACTTTGGTTTGATCCGGTGTGGAGATGACAGCGAGGGCATAGACCGTACCCACATGCCCCGTCAGCGTGCGGACTTGTTCCTTTGTCTCTATATCCCAGACCTGTGGAGGGAGAGGAGGTCTCAGAGATTACACGAGGCTGCAGGCCACCAACTTCTCCTCTGAGAGGTGTTTCCACCTCCACACACACCTCAGGGTGGATGCTTTGCAACGGGAACTGGCAGAGCCAGGCCACCGTCTCCTTGCCCCTCTCTCCCCCAGCCTCAAGCCAACAAACACATCAAACCCCACAGCCCTTACATGGATGAGGTTCTCATAGGTGCCACACACAATGTGGTGGTTTGTCACAGCGATGGAGTACACGCTGCCTCCTGATGTCTGCAGCACATGGACACACTCCAAGTTGCGGATGTCCCAGATCTGAAAGAGAAGCCGGAGCAAAGGCAGGATGAGACCCATGCAGGGATCCCTCTCCAGGAGGGAGCTCCATTGAAGCTGTTCTCCAGCCACACACACTCAGCCTGGCTCTGTGTGTGTTCAGATCACAGATGGTAATCACAGAATGGTCTGGGTTGGAAGGGACCCCCAAGGATCATCGAGTTCCAACCCCTCTGCCACAGGCACGGCCGCCAACCTCCAGGCCTGGATCTAGAAAAATTCAGAACAGATCTGTTTGGCTGGGAATGTTCAGTACCAATGAGCAAAGTTGTTCTGTCTCAGCTGCCCAGCTTTGAACATCCAGGCTGAAAAAGTTGTGGAGTTGCACACCTAGTACGCATGAATGCACACCCCTGGGCACACACAACCCAGCCCTTAACAGTGCTAAAAACAAATGCAGACAAATTACCAGGGATTCATTAACACTGAGGAGGGAAACTTCAACTTCTCTTGTATCCCCCCCAGGCATTGAGAGGTGAACTATTCATCGAAGCCTGAGCCAACACGGATGAGGGCATTTCAGAAACCACACAGATTTGTGGTAACTCCGCAGCCAGTGACCTTCTCCTCTTATCAGCAGGACTGTCATCACAGATAAGGCTGCAGCAGCTGCAGAGGCAGCATGAGGCGCCGTGGCTGTGAGGCTGTCTCATCTTAGTGAGCATCCCCAGCAGCTGTGCTCCTCAGGACCAGGCAGAGCCCAGCCTTTGTGCCTGGGAAGATGCAATCAGCGCAGTAAAATCTAACGAGTCAGCAGCGCTACAGCGGTGTGCTCACAGCCCAGCAGCTCCCCACACTGCAGAACACAGATATGTAAAGTTGCCACAAGTCTCAGGGCCTCACCTTGATTGTCTGGTAAGATCCACTGTAGAGATAGTTTTGAGAAGCCACCAGTGCTCGCACCCAGTGATTGAGACCTGTCAGCTCCTTCTTCAGTTTGAGCTCGGTACCTACGATATCCCAGACCTGAGGAAAACACAAACACACGCTCACACAGAGGAAGAGGCTCAGGGGACTGGGCAGTGAGGGGGCCGAACAGGTCAGCCTCCAGTTCAGGAGCCAGGCACTGCCAGCCCTTGCCCATCCAGCACAAGACCCTACCAGCTCACAAAGGGGAACCTCGTGCTAGCTCTCCTACCGGGTGGGAATTGCCTGCACCCATTGAGTCACAGGCATGTTCCTCAAGTGCTGAGGAGAGTTTGCTTGGTGCCTGCACTATCACCAGCAGAGACCCTTCCCTAGCAGGGCTGTGGGCATGGAAAACCTAACCCACATCTACAGGAAGAACTGCTCCTGTCCCAGCCTGTCCCCGCAAAGCAACTTTCCCACAGCTCCTGGGAGATGATGCTCAAACATCCAGCCCACAGGGACCGATGGATCTCATACCACCACTCTGAGCAGCACCACTGGCAGAAAGTGGCTGGGGATGATAAAACCAAAAAGCCCCACGTTCTCCTTCTGCTCCCCGAGCGCTCTCTAGATAGCTGAACCATCACAGGCCCCTGATAAAGAAAAGAGCATGCGCCCTCTTACAGATGGATGGTCCCACAAGCCATCTCACCAGGAGCTGGAAGCAGAACCGAGGGAATCTAGCCAAAGCTTTAAAGGGCAACTTTCAAAGCTGTTCCTTAATTTCTGTGTGCTTTGGGTAAAGAATGCAAATTCGAGATCCTTTGGTGGGGGTTTCAAAACAGGCAGCCTGAATCCCAAGCCAATTCCAGACCCAGACACCGTTCCCAAGAGCCTGCGTAGGTCTGATGGGGGCCCAAAGACAAACACACTCAGGAACTGCCAAGATACTCCACCTGCAGCCTCAGGTTCACAGAGTTAGAAGAAACAAAAGTTATTTTTTCAGCCAGGTCCCAGAAGACCTTTGACTTCAGCACAGAGCACGGGATAACCTTCTCGGTGCTCTGTGAAGCTGTGTTTCTCTGTATAGCTCAAGAGAGCACAGTAACAAGGTCACCTACAGACTGAACTGCCACTCTCTTCCTGTTTGGATGCTGCCTCCTGACTGTTTGGACCATCAGTCCCCAACTGGACCACAAGGAGCCACCCCAGAGCTCTACCTTGATGGCTTTGAGAGAGCCGCTGAACAGCATGTTGTGCGAGGACACCAAAGTGCAAACAGGATTGTCGTGTGCTCGGATCGTGTTCACCTTCTGCAGGTTCTGAATATCCCAGACCTGCAAAGAGAAGAGGAGAACCCATGAGGGCCTGGGGCAGGTCCCTTGTGCCAAAGCCCTTCCTCTTTGCCCCTGAAGGCAGGTAATCCCACATAGGCAAAACTACAGGCAGGACAGGTCACCTGCATGAGACACTGATCAGGACTGATGGCCCTGCCCCAGCTGAGAGCACCAGCTCCTGCTCCCCAGCCTGCGGGAACCACCCCAAACGAACCCACGAGTGACCTGGCTGAAGGCAGAGGATAAAGCACACTTGGGTTATCAGCCTTACACCTCTGGCAGCTGAAGAGCTTTATGGGAGAAAGGCTGTGGGTCCCTGCTCTACTGCCAGCCAGTGAGTCCCAGCCCCTATCCCTGGGGCTGCCCTGCAGATCTCACATCCCGGCTGCAAAGAGGAGCAGTGGTCCTGGGTACTCACAATAATGGTGCAGTCAGCAGAGCCACTGTACAGCTTGTTCCTGTAATGTCACCAGAAAACAAAAGGAGGTCAGCAAGGGAGAGCAACGAGTGCAGGGTCCCAGCTTGTTCCCAGGCACTGTGCTGGGTGAGGAGCTGCAGTCCCACAGCCTTACTGGGCCAAGACTAAACACACCAAGCCCAGGAGTGGAGCCCCGGGTCTTGTGAGGAAGCCAGGCTGGACCGGCCCTTGGAGCAGGAGGACAGGCATCCTGCTGGTGACTGGGGAAGGAAGCTGGGACAACATGGGAGGCCAGAGAGGTATGTACTGGGTTGATTTTAGAAGAGCAAATAGGCAAGATGTGCCTCGCATGCTCTAATATTGGTGTGTGCAGGACCAAGGATGGGAATTGTAAGGGCATGCTCAGGAACCCCAGTGGTGTCCCACTCCTCTCCTGCCCGGACAGGTGTCCCCTCCACTCACCCCTGGATGCAGAGAGCCAGTACAATTCCATCATGACCCTCCAAGGTCTTTTGGCACTTGTATGTGGTACAGGTATCCCACACCTAACAGGAAACACAAGTCAGCAGAGGGTCACACACCAGCAGGCACAGCAGCTGGACCCAGGCAGGATGTCAGCAATGCCACAAAGGCACCGAAATGAGGAAACAGGCTGTCACCTGGGCACCTGCCTTCCGGGCTCCCAGGCAGAGATAAGCTTGTCTAGGAAAGGAAATTTACTGCACGGGGTCAGGTTGAAGTTAATGAGACACTGGACAGCAGCATGCATCAGCCCCTCTGTCTGCCTTTCACAGGCCAGGCCAACACAACACCCTGAACCCGAGAAGCGGCTCTCAGACTCCTGCTTTAGCACCTCACACCCTCTCCTAGGGTTCCACTGGCACAGCACTGTCACCTCTGTCACTGCACAGGATCTCCCCACTGAGCACACATCACTCTCTCAAGAGAGGAAACATGGGATGTGGTGCCCAGTGAAGCCAGGGCAAGGGAGAGAGCTGTTCTCTTTCAGTGAAGCACAGCAATGTCTGTTTCCTTCCACGTGGCTCTTGCTATCACTGGAAGAAACCAAACCAAAGCTCTGCTCCTGGCAGCCAGTGGGGCTCCCCAGCACGCCAGCAGCCACCAGCAGCCAACACCATGACATGGGAAGCTGCTGTTTAGGCTGCACTGGAGCAGTGCTATCAACCTGAGTTACTGAAAGCAGGACAAAGGAACACAAACATGCCCCAAGATGGGAAAAGGATACACTTGATGAGGGAAAAATATTTTTTCTCAGATGACTTTTTTAACAAAGGTAAATAAAATCAGAAGCTGAAATAGACTTGGATGCCCTAAACACCATATAATGCAAAACCAGGAGCAGCAGGAATGAGACTCTAATCAGGGCTTTGCAAGACCCACTACCCATCTCTCAAACACACCATCACACAGCGTCACCTCACAGAGAATTCTGCCCAACTGTAACTACAAAGACTTCTCTGGAGGAAACTTTGGGAAGTGACATCTCCCAGCTCCACAAACTGCAACTCTGCTCCTGTCCCACCTGAAGCACGTTTACAATGCAGAAGATACACAGAAGAGGCAAGCTCTTACCTTAATGGTTTTGTCTGAAGAGCCACTGAAGAGCAAGTCTCCTATGGAGTAAACACACAAGCACCAGACAGGGCCCTGGTGGCCCACAAAGGTCCCCTTGCACTTGAAGATCTGCTGAGGATCATAGGCTACAGAAACAAGAGGGCAAGTGAGAGGTGGAAGTATGGTGCTACACCATGTCATGATGAGTTCAGTGGGACAGAGCTCCCTGCACTGGCCTCCCTGGTGGCTGAAAGCCAGAAGGAACTGGCTGGGTGGTCTCATGCCCCACCCTTAGAGCTCTTCGACTTATTGCTTGGAGCCCCAGGTCCCATTTCTCTAATTCAACTGCCCCAGGCTGGACCCAGGGAGGTCAGAGATGCAGAGTCCACTTAAAATCTCCCCCCACAGCTAATAACCCTGCAGCACTGTGAGCTCCCCTTCAGCCAGGGCTTCCAGCAAACTCTCCCACTGGTATTTTCTTCCTGCAGCACAGGGAAGCCCATGAAAAAATCACTGCTGCACCCAGAGACAACTGTGGCCATGCCTAAAGGGCACAGTGGGCCACCAGCCTAAACCCATCCTGAGAGGATTAAAACCACAAGCATACTCACATCCAAGGATGCCCATGTTGAGCCGAGCATTAATGTGGGAGAGTTCATCCTGAAAAACAGAACAAGCTGAATGAGCTGCGCAGTCATCGAGAGCAGCCTCCCCTCCTGGACACGGCTTAAAGACTCTCTCCTTCCAGTGCTCAAACCACTCTTGCCTTTGGACGGGTCTTGACTCCCATGAAGGGCCTCCCTCAGCAGCTGACTCTCTTACTGGAGGTCTCCTGCTCTAGGACTGCAGGCGTACACCCCTCCATCACGTCTCTGCAGAGACCACAGGGCTCTGAGAGCACCTCTGACCTGCACTAAACTCCTGTGTATTCAGGCAGGCAGAGGAATACCTTTCTGAATATACTGTCCTTGCTCTGCCATTCACCAGACTGCCAAAAATAATCAAATTGGTTATGGAGACTGCTTGCTCAGCCGGGCTCTTGAAGCCCACCTTGCTGGAGAACTGGAAGGTCTCTTTGCAGTCTCCTCCATGGCTTGGTCCCTACTGCATACATGGGGACCCCCTTCATTAGTATGCTCAGGCAAATGAGGGTGAGTTCCTCCTGATTAGTACATCCTGTGGGACACAGTCTGCCTGAACTTGGGAGGAATGTATGAATAATTTAAAAAATCATGAGAGAGCCCTCGCTCCCAGCTTGTTAGCAGGGATCTGCTTATCACCCTGCTTTCTCTGCAGTCAGGGAAAGAGCAGACTGTCCTTGGCCAGCATAGAAGTTACAGGAGTGCCCAAGCTTTGGAGCAGAGGGCTCTCTTCTTGCTGTAAGGGTCCTTCCCTTTGGTAACATGTTTCAAGAGCAACAACAGGCTGTGAAAAGGCAGCAGAACAGTTAAAACCGCACCTCAGTGCAGTGACCAGAATGTGGTCACTGAGCTGCCTTTACCTCACTTTGAGGAAACTTTCACCCAGCCCTCAGAGGCAGTGAAAGCAAACCAAACCTGCAGTGAGCAGAGCCAGCAGCTCACTGCATTCACTCCCTGTCACAGCCCCCATCCCAGTCCCCTCCTCACATTCAGCATGGAGGCATCCCTGCGGAACTCCATCAGGTCCTCGCTCAGCTTGCTCTGGTTCTCATCCAGCACATCTACGAGAGATGGACACTGTGGGGTCAGTGATGGCACCCAGGGGAACAGGGAGAAGACACCCACTGACACCTAACCTCTGAGTAAGGAGCAGGGAGAACACACACACTGCTGTTATCAGCAGGGAAAAGTAGGGAAGGTGGCTACTACTCAAATGCGAATTGTACTCAGATGCTGAAGACCCAGAACACTTCAGAGGCAGCAAAGGGCTGGGCACCATGAAGGTGTCCAAGAACCATGTTCACTCCAGGACAGCTGCATTGCGGGCTACTCTACTCAGTGATTTTTATAGGGGGGTCTGTGCCCATGGCTGCACAGGAAAAAGCCTCAGGAGAAAGGTGGTAGCTGCCTGAAGACGCTTCTAGGACTTGCCATGTGATCAGTGACTCCAGAATTAGGTCCCATAATGTTCTGGCAGCAGTCAATGGAAACCTTATTTGTTCCTCTGCAAGGAATATGAACCTCCTGAAACCTGCTCAGCACCAGTTTTAAACATGGGAAGAATTCTGTAATGCCCCATCCTAGCAAAGAGCTGCTCTGTCCCTACAGCTCTCATCACACGGCTTGTCTGGTGCAGACTCACCAAACTTAAGCTCCAGGTTCTTCTCCAGCTGGTCAATTTTCTCTGAGAGTTTCCCGAGCATGGAGCGCAGGAAGGCAATTTCCTGGTCTTTCTGAGCCATTGCCACCTGCATCTCATGGAAGCGATCGTCTGTCTGCTGCAGGAACTCCTTCAGACCCTCAAACTTGCAGGTCTCCAAGTGGGTCTCGTAAGTGTCTTGATTTCCTATGAAGGTGCACCTACAAGGAGAAGGCAGATGCTAGCTGGAGCAAAGCCCACACTGGAGACCTCAGGTCTGAGGCCTGTATGGGTCCCCAGGAGCAGCGTTACCACAGTTCACTGTCCTGCTTGGTGCAGGCAACTGCAGAGCAATGGAGTGGCCAAGTAATTCCCATTTCTCCAGCGAGGGCGTTGGCCCCAAACTGAACTGTCTGTCTGTCTAGGTAGTTGCAAGGAAAAGTGGAGCTTTGGCAAGAGACAGAATGTAGTCACCAGGAGCTCAATCTAAGAGCCATCAAAACAGCAGCTGACCTCAGCAGATGCTGACCTGGGCCTGAAGCATGGCAGGGAGTCAGGACTGCTCTGTCAGGATTTGGTTTGCTCTGCTTCTGCCAAGATACCTGTCTCTTCCTGCAACAGGAACCTTAGCTGTGCATCCTGCAGGGAATCCCCAGCCCAAGCTGCAGTCCTGCTCAGGTGACAATCAACCCTCCAAGGCTGATGAGCACTTCCCTTGCCTCAGGAGAACTTGTTTGCAAGACACCACAACAGTGCTCCCATTACCCTTGTACTCATCCTTCTCCCTGCATGGCTCTGGCTACATCCACCGATCTGACTCTCCTCCATCTGGTTCTTCTGCCCACGCACCTCAGCCTCCTCCTCCTCAGCTGCCAGCAGGCTTACAGCTGGGCAGCGTGACCTGCCCACTCTCACAAGAGGCCTGGGAGGTGCCTTTTGCAAGCCCTGCAAGCCTGATCTCAAGTTTCAAGCCGGTGCACAACACTGAGCAGAAGTGGCTTAGAGTCCCTGGGGCCATCCCAAGGCTGCACTAGCCAAAAAGCAGCTGAGAAACGAGCTCACAGTGCATCCTTCCCCCTGAAACACACCAGCTCCTTACCCGTATTTGGAGTGGGGACATTTTATGTGCTCGCACTCTTTCAGATGTGCCTCCAGGTTCATTTTCAGGAGAGGTGGGCAGCTGGGGTTATTGGGACAGCGAACCGGCCTGTAATCACAACTGCTTTCATGATCTCTGCCCATGGAGAGAAGCAAAAGGAGGGAAAAATCAGTGATAAGCAGAAATTAACAGAAACAACACAGATCACCAGGAAATGAGCGTATCAGCCCTGTGAGACTGTCAGGTGATCAAAAGCCTCCAGCTCTAAGACTGCAATTACAGCTTTAAATTCTCATATGGCCAGTAAATGAAGGGTAATAGGCCACATTTATGCAGGGAACATCTACTGCAGCTCACTGATGGAGCCTTCAGGCAGCTATCAACAACAGGCAATGGCCAGGTGATAGGGAAGACAGTGAATGCATTTAGGATGTGGTGAGGAGATACAATTTCAGATTCCTAGGACATAACTAGGATAACTCCTCTTACAAAAAAAGATTCCCAAGGTCTCTGCTTGACCATCACCACAGTGATTCACCGCAGATGTAAGGTGTCTGTTTTCACAGTGTATCCTGATGCTGAGACTCTCATAATCTGGGAGCAGAGAACAGAACATCCTTTCCCTGAAATCAGCCCATCTGCCATCATCCTAAGTCTGAGACACAGTGGAAAGAACTGTCCCCTCAAGTCATCCTGCCCATCCCCACACCCTTGCCGAGCACCGCTGGTGGGAGCTGCACTGTCCCCAGGAGCCGCAGGGCAGCTCAGATCTGACAGCTGATTGCTGGCGGTGGAGCCCTTTCCCTGGAGAGGCTGCACGCTGGTAACAAGCCACTTACTTCCTGGCACTCAGTTTAATTGTAAACGGACATCCACGGGGGTCCACCTCGAAGGCAGCGGGCTTGCTGCTGGCTGCAGGCCGGCAGCCATACTTGCAGTGAATGAAGAGCTCCCCGATCTGTTCAGCCACCGCAATGTTGTTAACCACTACGGTCAGTTTGGCATTGTCCACGGGGCACTTCTCTGCCAGGTGGGGAAGCAAAGGAGAGAGTCAGCAAGGGCTGAGACACTGCAGGAAATTTTATGGGTTTTTTGGCCTCCTCTGGCCAAGACAGCCAACCCCCAGATGGGTGGCAATGGAACGAGCCATGAATATTCCCACACTACTATCTCTGGTTTGTCTTGGGGCTTGGTGGAAAGTTACCATTTCTGTTAACCCATGATAATTTGAGCTAGCTGCCAGTGAAAGAAGGCCACACTAATCCAGACTGCTTTGTGTTTGCTGAGGTGTGAGACAGTATTCACAGGCAGTGACCACAAAGCGGCAGATGCCCCACACATAACCTATGCCCCTACCCAGCTCCTCCACAGGACGTCTCTTCGGGGCTTGCTGTTCTGGTGATGTGAATGGCTGGGCTCAGTGCTGAACAACGTGTTTCTGAGAGGGACACTGTCTCGAGCCAAATAAAGTCTTTTTTTTTTGTAGCACAGAGCCCAAACCAAGCAGTAGTTGGTTAGGACAGGCCAGCAGCCAGACACTTGGGCTCCACCAGGTTTCTAGAAGAGTTGGGTGAGCCAAAGCAGCTCTGTGTGCTGCTATACATGGGCTCAGTCAGCAGCTCGAGAGCTGGCACTAATGGGATGGGGAAGGAGGGGTTTGATGTGTCTTTGCCAAACACAGCCCCCCCCTGTTCCTTAGGAAGCCACTGAAAGCTTTCTGTCTGAAATCAATGGGTCAGCTCTGGGCGAGACATGTATTATCCTGGGATTATCCAGTGCATATTCCAGGATTTGAGAACATCCTGTGCCCAAGAGCCAAGCCTAGCCCTTTAGTGCCCATGCTACAGCAGGTACCATCAGAGCACCCAGCTGCACAGCCACCCATGCCCCTCACTGCTGCAGCAACAGTCTATGACTGACAGCTTGCTTAAAGCCCTTCAGACATCTTTTCTGCGGGTTTCTTTTTATATGAAAGCAAACAAACCAGAAAATGACAGTGTTTTGGCTGCATCAGTCAAGACAAGTTCTGTACTCACCAGATGTTAAGGCACATCTTCTACAAAATGTGTGCTGTGGAGACAAAGAGCAACAGCAGTGTCAGCATAAAAAAATATCAGACAAATTATTCCCTGAGGCTAGTGATGGGAAAGGTGAGAGATACCAAAGCCTGTGGCACAGGGGCCTCAGCAGCTGTTCTGCCTGCTTTATAGCTCAGCATGCTCTTGAGTCTGCACCACAGGGCAAAAAAAACCAGCTGCCCACTCTGGTCATGTTCCTGAGAACTATTAAGCACACAGTTTGAAGCTTTGAGGGTTCAACCTTGCTCACAATCAGGCCACAATCCTGGTGCAAGCCAAAGGAGGGACTTGTTCTGCCGCACTCTGATACTCCTACCCTCCTCCAGTCTCTTCTGGAGGGTTTCTCTTCTTCACCCTCCTCTTAGTCCATGTTATTCCTCTCATTTCTCTGACAAGTCCTCAAGGGGAAGAGTAAGACAAAGACTGGCCTCCCCCTGTCTTTGGCCAGTCATCCCATCACGTATATCCCTCTGTAGCTTTGTAGCTCAAACGGACGGGGCAGCGGGTTTGTTAGCCCATTAAATACACCATAAATGTTGCCACTTTAAATAGCCCTCTATCTCTCTATTCTCAGAGCAGAAATGTATGGTAACTTGATAAAGCAGCAAATTCAATCTCACATGCTAATGAATATAAAGAGAAGAACAAAAGCTGCAGCATTTTACTGGGCCTGAACTTGCCCCGCAGGTCCCTGGAGCCTCCTCAGCCCCATTCCCCTGCCACAGGCCCAGCACTTGGCAGCAGCACTGGAGAGGCTGCAAGTCGCTCTTCAGAGCTGTTATCTGCTGCCCTGCTCACACGGCCTTTTCCTGCCCTGCACAGCTGCATGATGCTCTCTCTGCAGCTGCCAAACCAGGACTGCAAATGAAGCCAGGCTGCTTCCTGCAGCAGATTTGTTTTTTTCCTATATTAACCAGTAAATCTCAGTGTTTCCATGAAGAGCTGCCTACTGAAACGGAGCATCGAAAACACACCAACTTCCAACACCTTTGGGGATAACACAGTCACTGCAATAAACAATCCTGCACCCTGTTGCTACAGCTCTGTCCTAGCTGCCAGAAGCATGTCAGAAGCATTAGAGAGCCTGTCACAAAGCCGTCTTTCTCCACATGTAGCACAGAGGCAGAAATATGTTTCTATTAAATCCTGGTAAAATGGAATACAGAAGAATATTCATACTACTTTGGGCCTTTCATTAAAGGATCTCAAATCCCTTTGCAAGCATTAACAAAATGAACCTTCCAGCCATTCTTGTTTTATAAGAACCCCTTTCTTCACAACCAAAGAGCAACCATTCCTGGGGTGCCCAGGAGGCAACTGCACTCTGCAGAGCCCTTCAAGACAGGGAACAAAGAGTTTTAGACTTCACTGAGGTCACACCAAGGAGACTGAACGTGGTCAGGACAGGGAGCTGACAGCACAGCTCTCCTGGGGAAAGCAGTCCAATTCTAAGCAAGCCCCAGGCTTCTCCAGCTAACTGCAGAGTACCCTGCACACCCCACTCCAGACTGGTCCAGAGCTGCCTTGTCAGCAAATCTGCTCCTATGCTGGAGCAGCAGGCTTTCCCTTTCAGGAGCTGCCTCATCTTTGTCCACTCCAGCTGGCTGTCACTGGAGACGTTCGTTGGGACAGTCAGGGCCTGGCTGTAGGTCACACAGGACATCTGCAGAGACCACACTCATGATCTGGCAGAGTGTTGCCTTACCCCGCAGGTTGTGATAACTGGATCCTTAAACACACTGCAGCACAGTTGGCAGCACAGCTTCACGGACGGTTGTTCAGCAAACACCAGTGGCTCCTGAAGAGGAGAGAAAGGGACAAAAAGAGCACAGGGATAAGTCCAAACACAAGAGCCTCCAGCTCTGCAGAATGAACACAACTCTTCAGCAGCGAGCCTTGGGGAGCCCAGGGCATGCTAACAATTCCATAATCTCAAAGTAAACTTTTGTCTGGATCTGCTGATCTCCAGTATGTAAGAGGTAGAAGACAAATTAATTTGGCAATGGCTGGAGAACCTCAGCTCAATACAAACTTGGTACCATCAGCATGAGGCAGGATCAGGACCCCACAGCAAACTGCTCAGACCAACTTTTCCGAAGCGACCCAAATCACCAGAAGTGTGTGAGCTGCACTGTCTGCTGCTTTTTGCTTAGTTGGACTGAAGAATACATTGCCAAAAATATCCCTCATATCAATCCTTTAAAAGCAATTTTAAACCCAAGTGACCTTCTGTATTTTTGAAAAATTCTGAGGGAAGGGTTCTTCCATTCCCTTAGGAAACCAAAACAACATTGTTTCTGCTGCAATGGGCCTATCTCTCCAGTTTTGTTTACCAGCTAAGACTGCCAGAGCACGGGCTCTGAGCACATCCTCCTGGAGCAGCACAGCTCTCCACACCATGCCAGAGCAGGGCTTCACATTTCAGAGCATTTCAAATCAATCATTGCAGCTCGGTCTGTCTTTTCATCCTGTGCTGCTCTCAGAACTGCAAACACAATCCCCCGGGTTCCTAAATATGAAACACACTTTTATCCCACATCTGTGGCAAAATTCTGCCTGACCTTTTGAACATCCAGTCTGGGGTTAGTCACTGGGTCACAAGCTAAATCCGCTTAAAAGTATCTTTCCTCAATAAGTCACATGTGGACAATTCCATGAACCCTCCTGGGGCTTACAATCAAGTCAGTGGGATGCCACACAGCCCTAAATGAGGGATGGAGCTCCAAATCAGTATTGTTACCTGGGGCTAGACCACCAGCCTAAAGACTTGCAACACTCCACTGCACTGCAGCAGAATCAGAGAATCACACTTGACTTTGCCAAGACAGTTTTTCTGAGAAGCAGAAAAGCCTCACCATTGTCCCCTCTTTACATATGGGAGAATGGTACACAAGGGAGCAAAATAACTTGCAGAAGTCAGTGGTGGCAACAAAATTAAATCCAGGACTCCTGACAGCCAGGCTTTGAGTTTCAAGACACCATGAAAATCTCCCCATAATAGCTCGAAGTACTCACAAGAGTCCACTAAGTTATTCTTTCAACACTGAACTTCCTAATACTGCTTCTTCAGACAATCCCAAATACCTACTGGCTCCTCCTCTTCCTCATGGAGTGAGAACGTCGAGCGCAAGGACATGTTGGACTCAGAGTGCAATGAACGGACGGAGATAGCGGAGTCAGAGCGGCGTGGAGTGCTGATTGGAGGCTTCAAAGAGATAAAAACCAGTTCTTGTTACTGCAAATACTCCCCCTGCTCCAAAACCCCATGCACTGACTTCACATGCTGTCCCCACCCTCCACAAAACTCAGCCACTCCATTTGTTCATCCACTCTGCCAAGCTGCACTGAGCGGCCCCCAGCAGTGGCACGTCCCGCACTCTTCCCAGCAGCGGGGAACACTGCACCACACTCAGAGACAGGACAGGCATCACTCAGGTTTAACTCACTGAATCAGGCTGACATCTAAATCCCGAGCACGGAACTTTCTCCGAGGTGCATTCGTTCGTACACTTACCGTGCGCACCCACGGAGCAGTTTGGAAGAATTAATCCTTCACAGAAAGCTTTGTAAATCTCCCCCAGAGACAGCTACCAGCTTCTGCAATTCCTATAATCTCTGCAGCAGCACTTGTTGTTTCAGTTGCTATCTAACTTCTGCCAAATTTCTTTGCGTAAGAGTGGAGACTTCCTTCTATTCAATTCAGTAGCAGACTGGCTTTGTCGCTTCCTGCTCGGGAGGGGAGAGCTAAGTGGACATTGCATGCACCAATCAAGAAAAATCCCACTGGTTACAGAGGCCTTGGGATTGGCTTTGAGGGAATGCTGTGGCTGGAATACTAACCAGCAGCTCATCTCTAAGGGTGGCAGATCAACCAGCAGCGCAAAGCCAAGACGCAGTTCAGTATAAAAGTGAAACCAGAGACTCTTCAGACCATGGGTTGGTGGGATGTGAGGATCTAGAACAGACAGCAGTGCAGCCACTTCTGGGTTACTCTGAAAGAGATGCTGCTGGAGGACTAGGAATAGAGAGAAGCAATGAAAGTCTTCAAGGAGCAGAACAAAAAAATGGCAGAACGAAGCTGGAAGCATCAAGACATGACCAAGCTACCGGCACATATCACACCTACAGGTGGCTTAATGGTAGCCAACCTCAGCTGCAAACTCCTGGAAATGCTGTCTAGAAGGAGATCTGGAGATCACTGGCCCTGCTGCCCACTCCAAGAGGGGCTCTTCCTGGATCAGGTCAGCCCTGGCATTGCCCAGCTGGAGCGGGGAAAGCTGCACAGATGAGACTCTGCTGTCCCAGTCCTGAGCTACTCATGTTCAATCTGCCATTCCATGTACTTGCCCTGGCTCAAAGTGTGTGACATCAAACCCAAGCATAGACAAAAGCACTGTAAGAAGCCAATGGGGCAGTCAGGAAATTCAGCAATGAAAGATGAAAGATGAGCTTCAGAGACTGTTGTCTTCCCCAGAGACAGACTATACTGCAGCCTGAGCGCAGTCCTTGTCGGACTGCAGAAGAGGAGCAGACCAGAACCCTGCTAGTTCTGCACAGTGTTCTGCTGCTTTATTTTCATGATAATGGGATCCCAGGAGCTCAGAAATGCTGCATCTGCTTAGAAGCCAAAGCATAAAGCTCTTTTTTTCTCAAAGAAGGCATATTTATTGGCTAAATATGTAAAGTATGAGGAGTAATGGTGATAACAAGGTAAATCAATTTTATATATATCCATTAATTTTATTATTTTCCTCCACTAGTTATTAAAAACAAGAATGACTGCACATAGAGATCAGAGCAGCAAAGGCAAGCTCAACTGCAAGGCAGGTTTATCAAGGGCAACATCCTGTGTGGAACACAGATGGAAGGGAGGGAGACTGCAGCCCCTGACCACTTCCAGCAGGCAGGGGTGTGAGACACAGCCTTGCTAAGCTTGTGCAACGCTGCAGGCTCAGCTCCCTGTGTCCTGGCCAGGCTAATACTGGTGTAGACTTCTCAGGAGGAAACCTGATGTGTTGAGAAAGGTCACCCCACTTGGGCTGTAGTGACAATGCTGAATAGCAGAGGTGTGTGCTGGTGTTTACTGCCTGTCAGGGTATCTGCAGAGACTCTGCTGGCCAAGAAAACAAGGCTAAAATGACATAGTAGCTCTAGAGGATCAATCACTGCACTGCTTCCCACAGCCTAGCTATTCAGACAGAGCTTTGCAGCACTTCTTGTGTGTGGAGGCCATCTTCAAACAGCCCAAGGATGGAGCACTCTGACAGAAGATGAACAGCTTACAGCTGGCCAGTATCTCAGTTCAGCCTCTGGTTCAGAGGTGAAGCTGTAAGCAAAAGAGACTCTGGACAGCCAGTCAGCTCTCCATCCATTAGTATGCTCTGCTGAAAACTTTAGTCAGCTGAAATCTTTAGGTGTAGTTCCCACCATACCAGCTACAAAAGCAGCCTCCACATGAAGGCTCTGGTACAGTCCTGATTCCCACTCCCTGTAGGCATGGTGAGGCTGGGAACCCGTGGCACGATTTTGGGTAAGGCTGATAGCAGCCACGCGATAATCCCTGCCTTGCACGCACAACACACTGCTCTGCTTTTGGTGTCATTAACAGAAGCTTTAAAAAGGGAAAAAAAAGAAAAGGGTTGTGGAGGTCACAGGAGGGTTCTGATTTGTCTCCAGCTGTCTCTCTGTTGGCTGACAAGCCCCTGGCAGCTTCTGGAGAAGGGAAAACGTGGCAATGAGGAAGGGAAATCCCAGATTATTTCTTGACAAAGCAAAGGAAGCTTCCTGAAAGCATTAGTGAGAGCTTCTCTGGAGCAGCAGGCAGAGCCAGGCTGTGGCACTCCTGGTTTGGTAGCACCTAGGGCTGCAGGCTGCTTCCTGAACCACTCTTGCTGTTTTAGCTTTGGAATATTTAGCACTCCAAGGGAAGCTGGGCTGAGACACTTCAAGAGGATGGAGGCTAGGTCCTAGGAGAGACTTATTCTTGACTGCACACCTCAGTTTACCACACTGTAGGTTTCAACAGAGTCAGGGAGCTTCTCCATCTGACACAGCTAAATATAATTTCCCAGCACCCCCCACTGCTCTGGACAAATCCTCACCTGCGCTCACTGCACAGCTTGTGCAGAGGGTGAGGTGAGCACAGCGCTCAGCCCACAGGATCGGTGCTGACAGCCACAGGCTTCCTGGAACACCAGCCCAGCACCACGGGGTCAGTGCTGTGCTGGAGAGGTGCATTTGCCAAGGACACGAGGCAAATGTTCAAAGGACTTTTTGAAAAAAACAAACACATGCTCACATAAAACACAGCAAGATCTCTGAGCAACAGAAGGAACGTTATAGGATGCTGACAATAAAGCTCTTTGCAATCTGGTGTCAAATTTATTTTAAGAAGCATTGTAGCTCCATGCTGTTGCTGACCCCAGTCTCTGCCAGTGCCTAACTTCAACAGCAGCAATCCATTTATCCCTGGCTTGGAAGCTGAGTCTTGTAACTTGACAGAGTCTACAATGACTTACTTAATTTGAAGAGTCTACTACTGACATGCTTAAATCTAAATAGGAGTTTGTGGTTATGAGATGTGGCTGGAGCACTGAGGACAGGAGATCAAGGGCTTGGAGCTATCTGTCCATCCACTGAGGTTTGCTTTGCTGTTGCTGTTCTTTGATTGATTTAGTTGAATTAATTCCTCTTTAGGCAGCTAACCCTGAGGCCTGTTGGCTCACTAAATTCCCCCCAAAAGAAGTTACTCAGACATGAGTGTGATGAATGAGAAAGCTGGGGAAAAAAAACTTTAAAAAAATTTAAAAAAAGGAAGTACTTTTCTGCAAATGTATTGCAAGACATGGGAAAGGTTCCTGTAAGAAGCCCCCGATGAGGCAATCCCCATGAGCTGAGCAGTCTGTAGTGTCCAACATCCCACTCTGCAGGCTCCCTGTGGTCAAAAGCCCCATCTGGAGGTGGAAAGAGGAATGGATTTTCTGGTCATAACTGCAGGGCCAACTGTGTGGCTAGATGGACCATCCAAGGTGCCCCGATCCACACCGACTCGCCTCAGGCAGAGCCCAGACATCACTGACTGCAGCTGTGTCTTCTCCCGAGCTCAGGAGACCCAGAACACAGTGCTCAGGTCAGGAAGCTGGTATACCCTTAGGAGCAGGCCTGTGGGATTTGTGCCTCCTGGGCTTTGTAACCAGGTAACATTGCAAAACAGTCTGAAAATGAGCAGGAGCAGCGCTGGCCTAATGCTCCAGGTCAGAGTCTGACTCTGCTTCCCCCTACTGTTCTGGAAGTTCTGGAACCCCCAACATAAGAAGGACATGGACCAGTTGGAGAGGGTCCAGAGGAGGGCCACGAAGATGATAAAGGGGCTGGAGCACCTTTCCTAGAAGGACAGGCTGAGAGAGTTGGGGCTGTTCAGCCTGGAGAAAAGGAGGCTCCGGGGAGACCTTCTAGCGGTCTGCCAGTACCTCAAGGGGGCCTACAAGAAAGATGGGGAGAGGCTGTTCAGTAGGGCCTGTTGTGACAGGACAAGGGGTGATGGTTTCAAAATAGAGNACTCTAATCATTCTATGATTCTATGATTCTACTGCACCAACCCCAGGAGCCACCAAGAAACCCCAAGGTTGGTCCTGCCTCTGGTGCAGTCACCCACCTCCAATATAACACAGCACATGGGAATGATGAGGGAGGCAGAGAAGTCCAGAGAAGCACCAGAATCTCTCATTTGACATGTAATCAGCTAAGCCAGTTAGCAGGGTGGGTCCTGGTAACACCTACCATGCCATCATCCTCATCTCGTGGGGAGTAGGTGAGTGTGCTGGAGGAAGATGGGGTGCGACGATGCTGCTTAAAAGTATTGGTCCCGTCAGCTTTAAAGGAGAAAAAAAAAAGCCAAAAGCAAGCAGTTAGGTCCTCAGAAGCATCTCTGAGCTACAAGTCAGTCTCTGTAGCTGAAGTGTTCCCTGAAAAAGACTAGGGATTCCCCAACTCCAGTTCGTGACCTGGACATAGCAGTGCAGGCAGAAGAATCCTAGTCTCTGATAGCTTGCTGAAAAGCATGCAGCCTTTTGAAGGTAGCTTGCCCAGAAAAAAGCAAAGATAATGTTCTACCAGGTCCCATAGGTTAAAATACTATTAAAAGGAAACCTTATACTCCCAGATATTTCAGTCAGCAACAGAAATTGCTTCGATCAAGTGAGGTCTGGATATTCTTTTAAAGGAATACAAGCAAAGCATGCTAAATTAAATTGGAGATATTTCTATAAAGATTATATTACTGACTTATATGAAATTCTGAATGTACATATTCAGGAGTCCAAAACCATCTAAGAGTCCAGAGTCCTGCACAAATGTAATTCAAACATTTCCCCAGGGAGGGGGGCTGGGTGTTCATCTCCTTATCTAAATCAGTGTCAAGTGCCACAGTATATCTTTACTAAAGTAAAGGTATTTTTATCCCAGAATGAAACCAGACCTTTTCCTACATTCACACCATGTGTCAGGGCTCAGACCTCTCACCTGCTGGGCTCTGAGGTACAAAGCAAAAGGATTTTAAATGAGCGGGTACACTTGCATCCTCTCCAGTCTGAGCTAAAAATAGCCATGGTGGTTTTGCCAAAGGGTCCAGAGTGACTCACAGTCAGAGTATGAAGATGGAAATTTTCAGCCCCAGTAACAATTACGTGAGAAGTTACAAGATTAATCAGCTCTGGTACTGATCTCTGTATCAAAACACTGCTGTACTAATTTCAGCAAGCGCTTCCCAGTGGTGGTTAAGTTTGTGTATTGGGAGAAAACCTATGTGCAAGCTCATTTCCATCATGCCTGATGAGCAGATGACACGAATTAATAACACTTGGGCTGCATAGTACTAAAAGCAGCACCTCTGCACCTATCTGTAACGAACAGAGCAATGCTTGTTCCAGCTTTATGATCTGGAAAACAACAACAACAAAAATACCTGGTAGGAATCACACACAGTGCTGTGGGAAGAAGCTCTCCACATGAAACACACTCACCCTTTGTGATGGTTGTCACAGCAGAGTAGGCTGGCCCAAAAGTTGTTTCCATTCTTGTCTGAAATATTGACAAAATGAATGTCAGTGTGACCCACTGCAGCACAGCCCAAAGCCGTGTGACCCTTCTGAACTGGTGAAAAGAAGTACATACATATTCCCAACTCTTGTGTGAGGATACTGTGTTTTCTAATACCATGTTTTCAACAGGCATCTTCACTTTCTCAAAAGAAAGGCTCAGAACATAAGAAGCAGCCCCAGCCCCTGCTGTAACTCCCAGCCTTACCCCGTTAGTGTTTTCAGAAGTCGTGATGTTTGTTGTGCCACTGGAGAAACGATTGTAGCGAGCGTTCTTGTTTGAGCTCATAATCTAGGCCAGCATTTGTTAGTCATGGGAAGTTTGCTCTGTGGAAGACAGACAGAAAGAGAATTAGGTTTGTTGTATGTATTTTCCTGGGCTCACAGAACACTCTCCTGTGGCATTAAGTCCAAATATTTACCTAAACTCACATGAACGTGGGTTTTCAGAAGCAAATGAGAAGGACAAAGCTAGGTTCCTTCAAATCATTCCTGGATGAGGAATAGATTATCTTAAACTAATCTATTTTAAAGATAATCTATTGCCCAAATACAGGAATACCCAGAATCATTACCTGCTTTTACAAGCATGTGACTGTTTTAACAGCAGATGAGACTTCTCAGTAGACTAAGATAGTATACCACTGGCCATAATACACATCATCTTTTCAAAATTAGAATATGTACCAGTTGTGACTGACAGTCCCAGTAGAGAAGGGCCCCTTGCAGGCTCTGGATCTGGTCCTCTCTCCCTCCCCTGTTTGAGTGTAGTTCACAAAGCTTGTTTTCTGCTGCTCCCCAAAACACTTTGCACAGAGCAGTGATTAGTAAGCTGTGTCCTAAAAGGAAGCCCCCTCCTCAAGACCACTACAGCAAACACAGAGTAGACTGCCACAGCAGGGAGGAGGATTTTGGCTGAGGCCACAGACACAAGTGTGATCCTTCAGTGTGCTGAGAAGCTGAGCACACAGAGGGCACACAGTAGGAGTTTTGCTATTTAATTCAAAAGCCCTGGGCTGTACTGCTGAACACAAAAGCCTGGGCTACATCTAAGCAGACAGCACAAATCCCACATTTGATTTAGTTATATTTGCATTAAAGAGGTTCTTTCCAGCACAGTCTGAGCAGTGAGGTCAAGGAAACCATGAAAGAAACCTTACTCAAGAAACATGTCTTTGATTCTGAATCCTACTCCCAGGTTCTTCTCAGAAACAATCATCAAAGTCTGGATTGTCACCCAGAAAGAGAAACCCTATCACCACCAGAAGTCAGCAAAGGGACTCATTTCTCTCCCTCCGTTGTTCACACGTTTTTTCACTATGTTCAAGTCTGTAAAGTCAAATATTACCCAATAATGATCTGCACAAACACAGCTTAAAGCTTCCTTTAACCTCTGTTGAAACCTGATGCTGCCATCAAGGCACAAAATTTTGCTGCTGTCTGAGCAAATCCAACAAGATGCTCTCAAGGAGTCTCCTTCAGAGCCAGGGTACACAGGAAGGAGCTGCACCTCCTCTCTGCCATCATACTGAGATAATTCTGGTTTGAGCAGAAGTTTCCATCAGAGAAGACAAGGGTTCAGCAGGACACAGCTCTCCCCCTGAAGCTGCCCCCTTCGTTCTTGCAGCTGTCTCAGCCTGTCCAAGGAAACAGGGACCCTGTCCTCCAGAAGTAAGCTGCTCAGGAAAGATCCTGATTAAGAGGTTCCTTTCTGCCCAAGATATAGTTAATTCTTGCTACTCACTGCCAGCAACAAAATCCAAATGCTAAACAGACAGACATCTGCAGTGAGGACAGACAGGCCAAGATGGTTTACTAAAACACAACCAAAATCCTGCTCTGCAGGACAAGAGCCAACCACCAGCAAAGGTTGCCTTGGAAGAAACACCCTGCAGATGCCTGCAATCAGCCCCTGCAGAGCTCATGGTCGTAGCTGAGATGGCACCAGGCTTTCTGGCCAGGCTTTCACACGCCCTCTACTCACATTTCCAAATCTGGGGAAGATGAATTGTCTTGGGTGTTTCTAGCAACTGGTTTTCTCTTATCTGAGAGTAGCAAGTTCTAAATCTCCAAGTTCTTTCCAAAGGAGACCACTGCAACTTCTCAGCTTTACTGAAAGGGAAACTGAGGCTTAGAGAAACACAACCACACAACATAGCTGTGACCTGGGACTTGCCCAGGGCCTCCTCAATCCCTGCACAAGGCTGCCTGCTCACAGGGCTGGTGGCATCCTGCACTCACATTTTAAACACTGCAGAGGTGATGCTCAGGATGTCCTCAGCCAACAGCCCAGCCACACCTGACACAGCACTTCAGGTTGCTCGCTGCAGTTCTGTATTGGACAGCTGTCAGGCAGACAGGCTGCAGCAGCAGCACAGCCCAGGGGATTGCCACTTGGGTCTAAAGTCTCAAAAAAGGTTACAGTCTAAAACCAATCCCCAACCCAAAATCCCCAAATCAAACCCAAGACCATCTTAAAAATAGGGATCTGGATAATGTTTTCCACACATTTGAAAGCACTGTCCTGGCTGTTTGCAAATGCCAGATCCCTCAGGAGATGCTAAGCAGAGCTGCTGGAGCTGTCTCAAGAACAGCAGGAATGAAGTAGTGTTGTGCTGCTGCTCGATGGAGACCTGCCGAGTTTAGAGCTGTGTTAAAGCAGCCGAGAAGTTTGGCATTGTCCTGCTGGATCCCTTTATTCCTTGCACTGTTCCCTTAGAGCACAGATAGCTGAAGGCACAGGGAAGCTGTGTGGTGGGGAAGAGGGGAGCCAAAGCTTTTGGGTAACACTGACTGTGGCCCCATGAGAACCGAAGCCCACTCAGCCCCCCACTCCCTCACAACCTTGGGCAAGTGACTGGAGCTCCCTGCTTGCTCCCTGCACGAGTCTCCTTAGTGTACTTCTTCCACACAACGTAGCTGGACTATGAAGCCTGAAGATGGAAGAATCTTTGGATGTGTGTGCAGCATTGAGCACAAGAAGGTCTCCACCTTAGCTGGGGCCTCCAGAAGATGCAGTGTTCATAAACAATGTACAGCAAGTACTTCTATGGGTGATGACACAAACTGCCACACTTCCTGTGATTTCATGCCTCAAGGTTGCATTACCTCATGTCTAATAACACAAACGTATCCCTCAAGCTCCCTTCTCACGTAGGTTCCCCGTGTCTGAAGATGCAGCTCATCTCACCAATCTCTCCTCTGGAGAAGGGATTCAGCACCCTCCTCCTCTCACATTAGGGGAGATATGGATGGAGGGACTCACATTTCAGGGCTATGAATTCACGATTTCTTCTTGAGAGAACCTCACCGGTACCCACCCAAAGACTTGCACTACTCACAAGACAAGAGCAGGGATATATTCCCACCTCACCAGTCATGACAGCATTAAGGGAAGATCATGTATCAAATATTCCTACTGGTTTTATAAGACAAACAATCACTCCCAGGTGGAAAGAGCCCATCCTTATGGATGATGGTGGGCTGTCTGTGGACTCAGGCAAAAGCTTCATCTCCTTCCCATTTTCAGGATATGTATTTCCTTCAAACATAGCAGTTGGAGACTCAAAAAAGCAATGGGAAAGCACTAACTGTGGAGCACACAGAGACAGGAAAGAACAAGGACAACAGTCTGAGTAGTTTGGTAGCATCATTAAATGTGCATTAAATGGATCAGATGCGGAACAAACAGTGACATACAGGCACTTGAGCTACTGCAGTCAGTGAGCTACAACCTGGCAGCCAAGGATGAGTACAACCCTCTAAATAACTGCCACTGAATCCTGTGCAGGCCAGGATGTGTCCACTGTGGTGTGGCTCACGGGGCAACCCAGCCGGCCACAAACTGCTCACTGCTGACAGGCATTAAGGAGGAACATCTCCAGTTTCACCCTGTCCCAAAGCCCCACTGAAATGGATGCAAAATGCCTTCAAACTTCAACAGATCTTAGATAAATCCAAAGTGAGGATGGGGACACAGGCTGGCATACAGGGGTTTTTCACTTACTTAATAAGCATGTCCTGCGCTCTGCAGCTTGGCTGAGCCGACCTACCTGCAAGCAGCAGCAGGGAGCCTGCTTCATGTCTTCACTGAACAGAAACCAGAGGAATGTAAGCAATGGAAAAAATGTCAAGTGGAATATCAGCCAGGCTGCAGAACACCAGCTGCCACATGGATATCTGATTTCAGCCCAAATCTCTGCAACCACCATATATAGGAAGCATTTCAAGTGAGCAGACATCCCTCCAGAGCTCTGTCTGACAGCTCCTTCACATCTCATGCTCTCTTCCAAGAGGTACTGAGAAAGGCCTCTTCCACCAGTTATCAAAGAAGTTAAAAAGAGGCAGAAAAGAGCTGGTGTTGTCAACATTAATACCAGCTTCCTACAGCATTCACTAAAATCTCCAGACCTCTGAACCTTGGCTTGTCATTTGAACCCTGCCAGCTATGCTCCTGTTCTCCCAGACCCGGAGGACTAGCACCCCTCCTGGGTGGCTGGTGTCCCTCCCTGGGGCACCCTGCATTATCCACAAGCAGCTCCCAGCCTTGCTGACTGCAGAGCTGCAGGCAGAGCTGCTCAGCCTGCAGCATCCAACCAGACCCACCTCATGAGGACATACAGACCACACCACAGTGAAATATCAAACATTTTGCATTACAAAACACATGCACTCTGTGACGTAGAATGAAACAAAACATTTACTGGAAATTGCAGAATCCTTTGGGCTGCTAACTTTCTCTCAGAGGACCAAATACA
Organism: Heliornis fulica; assembly: GCA_013399135.1. NCBI lineage: Eukaryota > Metazoa > Chordata > Aves > Gruiformes > Heliornithidae > Heliornis > Heliornis fulica. The sequence goes on along the minus strand of VXBZ01010988.1, from coordinate 8,943 downwards.
ATGGGGCTCCAGAAGTCCCTTGAGCATCTTCAGCAGCTCTACAAAGCAGCAGGTAAGGAGCCCTCATGCTGGAAACATTCTCCCAATTTTACAGCCCAGGATCCTGGGAGTCAGGATATGATTTACAGCAAAACGGGTTGCAGAGGCACCCTGACATCTCCAGTGAGAGGACAGGCTGTGTTTGCTCTAAAAAGACAAGAACTGGTACAACACATGTGTCTCAGAGCACAGGGCTCTGCCGTCCACACTGGAGAGACAAGCCTGGACCTACGTGTTGGGAGACTGGCTTGGGAACCCAGACTGTGATCCAGACTCTCCTTGTCTGGAGTTAATTTTTATGATATTTTTTAAACATGCAACTTTGGTGGTTCTGACCATTGAAAGGAAAAAACAAAGAGGGAAAAAAAAAGAGGGGAAAAATTCTACACTGGAAAAAGGAAGATGTGGGGACCTGCTATTCACTAAATCACATGGCTGATAGTAACCAGATGCGAGGGAAGGGATGGGTTAGGTTTCAGCATTTGCACACCACAAGGATCAACTCAGACTTTAGAGACTCAGCAAGAAAAATATCTTTAAAATTCCTACTTTCCTACTCCAGGCAAGGAAAACCCCAAGCACCAGTAGTGGTGGAGGCAGCTGGGGAAAGTGCTGCTTTCTCCCCACTGCAGAGGCCAGAGACCAGCATTGGAAGGGGTTACTGCAGCCTGCTGCATGCTGCTGTCACCCTCGCTGCTGGGGAATGGCCTCTGGGAGCAGTAGCCCAGCTAAGCTCTCACCCCATGCTGAAGTTTGCACAGAGGAGTGGTGTGGCAGAACCTCAAAGGTCTCCCCTCAGCCCCCAAAACACACCCCCACACCCTGACTATTCCCAAGACTCCAGATCAAGGCCAAGGCTTTGCACAGACACATGTTATGAGGAGAAGGGATGGCAGGGTATCCCGTCCCTCACAAACACCACCTAAGAGCCAGCTCCTAACATGGGAGCCACACTGTCACAGGCACAGTGGCACTGCTGGGGCCTGTGCTTCGGCTGCTCCCCGGGGCGAGACGCGGACTCAGCACTGGGTCCCACAGCTGAACGGTGGCACCGCCAGGGCGCGGCTGGCAGGCGCAGTGCCCCATGCTGCATGGCATCTCTCTGCTGCATGGCATCTCTCTGCTGCATGGCATCTCTCTGCCAAGAAACCTGCTAGCATCTCCGCCTGACGCAACGAGCAGCCCGTGACACTCGGTGACATGTCCTACATCTGCTTTGTTCCTCCTTTTTCTCCCCTCAGCTCTCTGAAGCTGTCTCTGAGGTTATTCACTCCTGCAGAAACCGTTGGGCTGGCAAATTCACACACAGCAGGAGTGTTTGCTGGAGAGAGGGGCCAAGCGTGCAGCCGGCCTCGTGAGAAAGGCAGGCATGGGGTTATCCTGCTCCAGCTGGGAACAGCCTGTGGGTGATGTGAACTCACTTATTTCACTGCCTGGGTATTTACAGCGTAAGAGACAAGCTTCTGTTCCTCTTACAACACTGCCACCAGAAAAGGAAGGGTTACACATCACGGAGACCGTTGGCACATCACTGGGGAAATACTATTTCAAAAGCTAAAAGGCACCGTGCTGCTCCAGCAGCTCAACAGGGCAAGGGAAAGGCGAGGAAAGGGGGTGCTGAGAGCAGGGGGGTGGGCTTGCAGAATACACCCCTTCCTTGCCAGTACCACAAGCTCTCACACATCCAGGGCACTGCTTGGAGAGGTAATAGCCAGTCAATCCAGGCCCATTTCAGCAGGTTCTGTCCACCTGGTCCTTCTGTGGTCCCGGGGTGCTGCCCACACTCCCTATCTGTGAAGGGATTCTCAGCCACCTGCAGCAACCTGCAAGGGAATGTCTCAGGCCAAAGCACAAATGAGACGACTCACCAGCTCAGATGTCAACTCTTGTACAGAGACAACCACAGGACAGTCACTGGCTTTCCTGGTCAGTGTTTCTGGTGGAAACAGCACTCATCTCATATGTGCTTGTCAACGGCATTAACACGCTTTAAAGAACATGGTGACAAGGGCTGTCAGCATCTAGCTGGACTTGTAAAACACGGACCATAAGAATGTGGGTGAGCTACAGTATATCACCATGATAGTTATCTCTCAAGGCAGACACAGGAAGCAGAGGGTGGAGCTCAGTCATCACTCCACAGGTTAGAGGACACTCAAGGGTTCCCCCAAGAACGACTGCTGAATAAGCTTTTCCAAGGTCATAGGTGAAGACACTTATTAAGAATGAGCAGTGACACTCACCAAGTTTGCAGATGACACTAAAATCTTCTGAGTAGTCAAAACTACTGTGAGAAGTGAGAAACTTTGGAAGAACCTCACAAAGCTGACAAGACATAAAGGTTGCAGATGAGCTGTAATGGAGATAAATGTCAAGCATCTAGGGAAAAATACCATAAAGCAGGCCTATGCAATGCTCAGCTCTGCCCTGGGAGCTACAGCTCAGGAAAGAGATGCCAGAGTCTCTTTGGACAATAAGCTGCAATTTGCACCTCAGAGGACAGCAGCAAACAGGCCAGCAATATGATGAGCAGCATCACAAAGCTGCAGAGAACCACGAGGGTATCATTTGGGTGCTACATAATACCTTGATGTACTTGTAGTTGTTCTGGTCTTTTCTTCAGAAGGCCACAGCATTGTTAAAGAAACCTCAATGACTGACAAAATGATCAGTGGGATGTAGTCCCTCATCAAACTACTCCGAGTGGTGGGAAAATGAGGCAAATGGATGCTAGAAAGTGGTCACGTTCATGTGCTCTCCATGAGTAGCATCCACTTTCGTAACTGGTGTAGACAGAATTGGGGCCAGGCAGAGCAGTGCTCTGACTCAGTCTGGTATTTCTTACACTTAGGTGCAGTCAGTACTGGAAGGACATAAAACATGAACACCAGTTCACCCTTACCAACCAAGAAGGACACTTCCCTCTGGTGGGTCTTAGATTTGCAGAACAGAAAGAACCTGTTTATTGTTTACAAGATTTTGCATTGCTCTTCAAAGTCACACAAACTTCCCTGGGCTACCCAAAGAGAGACCATAAATGTACTGTGCTGCCATCAATAAAAGTGATATTTTTAATTGCTGCTACTTTTACCAGTGCTTCAACTGACTGCAGAGCCAAGAGTATGCATTCAACAGCTGTTTGAACACTGTCCTTCCTATGTGCAAATGCAGCTTGGAAAAGTAAATCATTTTGCATGAGGTGCTTTTCCTAAAGGGTAATGAGTCCTTAGGATAGAAAACTTTTGCCAATACTTCCACACAAGGACCTTAACCAAAAGGTGCATTAACAGTTGGCCCTGACATTACAGTGCTGCATGCTGTTCCTCTCGCAGCTTGTCATCTTTCCCACATCCTCACTCAAAAACCAGACCCAGTCAGGGCCATTCACACAGTTGGTTTGTTTAAGGGAAAAAAAAAAAGAACAAAAACAAATCCACCCAAATTAATAAAAAACACAACTAAGCCCCCAAATCAACATCTCCTACCCCTCCAAGCCAAAAATCGTGGTCTTGCTGCTGTTTCTTGAGAGGGAGCAAGCCAACTCCTCTCTGCAAGGTAGGTCATGATATAAGATACCACACTTCAAAAACTAAGAATAGTCTCCTACATAAGTCACTGGTGCTAACTGGTCCTCAGCCTTGCCTGACAGAGAGCAAGCAGCTGGCAAGATTCCCATAGGTTCTGCAAACAAGCTGCTGGTTTCCCTGCTGCAAACTGGCCTGTAGGAACCCAGCAGATAAGATGGCTTTGCAACTCATTTAAAAAAACCCAAACCTCTTAAGACATGCCCAGTCAGCATCAAGCCTGGTTCTGGAGAGATTCAGCCTCTGTCCTGGCAGGAATGAGCACATGAGGAAGCAAAGACTCTGGTGGGCTTCAATCTTGATCAATCAATTCAGGAGCAGCAAGAGCTCACACAGAAAACACCTGCACAAACAGCCAGAAATCCCTCATGCACCTCTCACCTCTGCCCCATGCAGTGCTGGCAGGAGTACTCCAGCAAGGCTGTGACCCATGAAAGCCAGTAACTAATTCACCCTTGGCCATTCTAGTCCCAGCCTTTGCTGGTAATTTACCCAGGTTCTGAAACTTCTCTCAGCTCACCTGGGAAAGGAGCTAAACACCAGTAAATGTACTAAGTTTTTAGCAGATGATGCACCCCATATCTTCCATGCAAGCTAGAGGAACGCTTGTGTCATCTGCTGTGTTTCCTTCCCTGAAGCCACCCTGGGTGACCTAAGGTGATCAGTTTCTTCTCTATTCCATTCCTCAATTGCAGTGTGGTCACTGAGGGCTTTTCACACTGCTTTGACTTATCAGCGGCTGCAAGTCTCTGGAAAGGTTTAACCACCCCTATCACATTATGGGACTTCCCTTCCAGATTAAAGCAGTAAGAAATCTGGACCCATAACCATTACTCAGAATGCACAAAGTATCACTACACTCGGTGCCCCCCCACCCTGGACATCCTTCAAAGCTTTGAAACTTGCTCTTGCTTGCCCTCTGGGTGCAATCAGGTCATTTTAAAGAGCCACCTGAAACGTATCAGCTCTTTAAAAAAATAAATAAATTTAAAACATCCAGTAAGTTTCAATCATCAGCTTTTTTATTTTTTTATATGGTTTCCTTGGACTTTGCAAGTGAGAACAACCAGGAAAGCACACCATAAGACAGCCACACTCACTGCTAGGAAGTGTTAACCACCGACTGAGAAGGGGAGCAAACTGCTTTACAGGTAGGATGTCAACGGGGCAAAACATGATCAAACCAGTGATGTCCTGCCTCTTGACAAGCAAGCATCAAATCCTCAATTCCTAAAGAAATCAGTGGATGTGAATGCTTCCACTGTAGCAAGTCTACTGGCAGCTTTCAGACAGAACCACGCAGTGTCCCACACGGCCCACGCTAGGGAAGCTGTATGGAAATGACTCCCTGACATACCTCTAGCAGCTGTACTGCAGCCACAAACACTTGGGGTGCGAGGGGGAGGCAGTGCATGATGCCACCTCTTCTCACAAACTTGGCTTCATTGCTCACAACTTTACCTAAGGCATATCAAGGATTTCCCATTTCTGAAACCACCAGAAGCAACCTTGGAAAACAGCTGCTGGGTTGCTGCACAGTAAAGTGCTACACGCCCTAGCAAAGGTCACTCTGAATGATACAAAATCAGCATAATACAGGTCCAGCTCATTAAAGAGGTGACAGGTACTCACTCCTCAACTGGTGTTGGATTTCAGGTACCTCCCACTTCTTCACTAAGACCTAGACACAGACATGAAAACAGTTCCACTCTCGCTCCTGTCCCAGTCCGCTACAGCACAGCAGCCTCGGGGGAGCCCTGCTACACACCCAAGGCGCACACTTTACCTTGAAGGAAACTCACCATCAGCCGTCCAAGCAGCAAAGCCCAGCAAGACACCACCATGATCAAGTTCTTAAGCCGTGGGCAGGCTTTTCCTTGGTCAAAATGTCTCTTCCGCTATCTGTGTGCGTGTATGTGTGTATCGTTCTCAAGTGATGTAAACAGAAAGGCATGCAGAGCAGTGGGCGATATGTAAATTCAGCTGGAAAATCCCACAGCTCAGCCAATCTCTGCACTGCCTCTCAGCTTTGCCTTGGCTGCCCTGAAACTGAAGAGGTTTAGTCTAGTGAAAAGAAAAACAACTACTCTCTTAGCACACACAGATTTATTCCTCTGATCAGAGACATCTTCAGGGACAGGACAGTCCATCGTTCGCCTTAAAGAGAGTTTGAGTTTCTCACTCTCTTTAGATAGTTCCTGAGCTACTCATAATACTGAACATCAAGCCACATAACAAACACAGTCTGTGCTTGTAGAGGCAATCAAGGGAAATCCAGTGAACCAAGAAACACCACAAAAAGGCAGAGCAGGGATAGCCTCAAGGACAGGCACGGAAAGTGAGGGCTTTGACTGCTGGGACACACACCCCACAAAGGAGAACAACATGATCCCACAGCTGAGGTTGTCCCTGAGCAGGCACTGCACAGAGCTCTCTCCCCACTCCAGCACCCAACACACTTCCTGCAGTTCTGACACACCATTAAAGGCAGCCAGGTAACTGGTGACACTCCAAACTCAGGCTGCACTGAAAGCAGAGCAGGAGCAGTATGTAAATGGGTAAGTTGGGGTGCCGCTGCCATGGATTGCTGGGGGAATGAATTGCTGAGATGAATGAAGGGCAACACATATCCCTATGAGCAACCACCGGCTTCCTTCCTTGCCCCAGGCAGCCACTGTGTCCTCCAACCCATGTGCAAAGAGACATGCCACCAAAGGCATCACCGTGCCCCCAGCAAAGCAGTACAGCCAGAGAAAGGAAAGGGCTGAAAAACCTGGAGGGAAGAGACAAACCCAACCTGTCCACGTAACCCCAGCACTGAGTTAGTGAAACCAGGAAGGATTTTCTCTGAAATGCCTTTCTCCTGGCACAGCTGTGCCTGGCTGACATAAGCTGAGAGGCAGGTACTATCCCACTTCAGGAAGCACCAGTCATAGCTAGGAAGGTCCTGTGGAACAGGCAAAACACCCATGAGGTCACTAACTGGTAAACGCCAGCTGAACCTGCAAAATGCTCACCACTGCCCAGGACCAACCCCAGCTGCTGTACAGCCACTTCTGCAGCAGCTTGTGGCATGGCACAGCGGGCAACAGTACATGGTGCCCAAAACTTCCTGGGGCCTGCGGGCCTCCCTGCAGCTCCAGCAGCAGTGTTGTGTTTGTGGTGCCTCAGGAAAAGAACAGTTGATGGCAGACACCTGAAACCTATGGCTTGTTTTTTTTCCCCAAGGGTTCAAGTAACATAATGAAAATTCATGTTTGGGTGTTACTGGTGAAGGTACCTACAATTCCTGACTAAATGTTCTGATCACTACAGTTCTGCCGAGGTTGCTCACTGACACTTGGTAAAATTTAACCTCCCTTGTCATGAAACATTCCTTTCTGCCAGGCAGTTTCACCTGCAAGTGATCTGCTGCTGTGTGCTGCAGCAAACCAAGCTGCAACACCACTGTTTTCCCACCTAGATTTACCCCAACCCTTTTCAGCCTTACTTGAGATAGCAATGCCCTGGGTGGTGGGCCTAGGACTTGAAGGGGGACCCAGCAGACTGCAGCCAGTCCCCAGTTCCTACAGTTTCCTACTACTCTTGTAAAAAACCAAAACTCTTTGATCAGTCACTCCCCAGGCACACAATGGGGACAGCATTGTCTGTTCCTTTGCCTCCTGTCAACAGTGACAGACGGCTCTTTGGACTCATGGTTAGCAGATGTCTGTACAGTACTTGACACAATGCAGTCTCAATTTTTTGATGGTGCACTGGAATATCTTCATCACAACACACTTTCTGTGAGCCACCTCCTCTCCATGCATGGCTCCTAGGGAGCCATGTAAACACTGCCATTGAAGTGGCAGCCCGTCTCACACCACTTTCCCACGGCAAAAGCTCTCTTGAACTGTTCTTCACTCACACAGACACTTCCCTGCAAACCCAACAAATGCCACTGTGGGTCACTGACAAATGCTCAAAGCCAAAATGCAACAGCTATTGAAAAAGCTGTTGTGTCTCTTTAGACAGCTTATGACAGGCTGCGAAGAATACATCACTGGGGTGAAAATGGATAGGGAGGCACAATCAAAATACTCGGATTGAGAAACAAAGTGTTTGGCAACACTGACAAAGTTAAAAAAAAAATAACTGCTAGGCCAGAGTTCCTCAAAACACTCTTAAAGCCCAGAGGGTACAACAGCCTGGGCCTGGCTTGCTATGCACACATAAACTCAGCTAACCTATGTACCAGCTTTTCCTCACACTCACCAGCCCACAGCAGGGCCTGCCTGAGCCGCTGCCTGATACCAACGTAGCTCAAACCAAGCTGAGCCGAAAGAACGTCCCTGACTTCTGGATTTCAGGCTACACACCAGGATCATCAAATTATGGATCAAAGATGAGAGCAGCGCTTGGCAGCAGGTCTGTCAGAGGAACAGCAGCTCAGAGCTGGTGGGAGAACACGGCAGAACCAGGCAGCATGTTTGAAATGAGAAGATGGTCGCACAGATCCACTGCCTGCTCTGGGATGTGCAGCTGCCTTGGGGCAGTTACGTTGATCCACCACGAAATATCCCCCGTTGCGCAAATCGTGACAGCGAAGCGTCGGGGTTACCGGGAGAGCAAGAGAGACCCGGCAGCTACACGTGCCGCAAGTCACACCAGCAATGGAGCAGAAAAAGGCACAACTAAGCGCTCCCCGCAACGAGGCCCGTCAGACGGCGCAGGGAAGGCAGCCGGGGCAAGGAACGCGGGACACGGGCAGGAGCCACCCAGCCCCGGACACAGAACCCCAACAACCACGCTGGCACCCGCAGAGTTCAGACCGCGACCGACAGCCTGCCCGGGGGAAGGGGACGGGTCGGCAGAGAACGAGGCGGCGCTGCCTGCCAGGCGGGCGGCGGTCCCTGCCTGAGGCATCTCTCCCGGGGGCCGCCGGCGTCGCGTAGCCCCTCGGCGGGGAGCCCGCAGCCCAGCGCCCCCGGCCCTCACATAGCCCAGCGCCCGGCCCCTTTCCCTCGCAGAGCTCCCCCAGCCCCGGGCCGGTGCGACGGCCCTCAGCCGGAGCCTTTCCTCAGCCCGTACCGGCCCCTCTCGTACCTGGCAGCGGCGGCAGCCGGAGCGCCGGTACCCGGCCCCGGCACATCGCGACCCCGGGCCTGCTCCCCGCTTGTCTAGCGGCTCAGCTGCCGCCCGGGCCGGAAGCCCTACGCCCTGCGCTCCTCGGGACTTGTAGTCCAGTACGCTGCCTTCCACCCCCTACTCGCCGCTCCTGCGTGACGTTCGGACTACAACTCCCAGCAGACCCCGCGACCCAGCGCTGATTGGCGCTTCC
>VXBZ01010987.1:179238-210411 GCA_013399135.1 Heliornis fulica | reverse complement strand
CGCGGAGGGGGTGAGCGCTCTGCAGGCGTTGCCGGTGAGTGGGGCCCGGCCAGAGAGCGGCTTAGGGGAGGAGGGTGTGGGAGAAAGCGGCGCATCCCACGTCTTGCATGTTCGCTAATCGGTTCCCAGGGTCCTTAAACCGCTGCTCTCGACGGTTTTCAGATCGACGTGCAGCTGAACATCATGTCGTACCTCACGCCCCAAGATTTGTGTCGTTTGGGAAGCACGAGTTATTATTGGAGGGCGGCTGTGCAAGATCCGTTGTTGTGGAGGTATTTTCTCCTGAGGGACCTCCCCTTCTGGACATCCATTGATTGGAAATCACTCCCAGATGTGGAGGTTTTTAATAAAGCTTTTTCAGACGTCAGTGATAATGCGCTGTACGATTACATGGCAGTGTAAGTATCTTCATATTCTCTTACTGCTGCAGAAAGACTGCAAGTTTTGTGATACTGAGCCTGTAGGCATGTTTTGTGTTTACAGCAGTAAGGCTGTACGCTGCTGATTAAATTTTGGTATGTCTCAAATCCATTGTTTGGAAATAAAATTTTCTGGTTTTTGACAGTTTGGTCAGCTTTTTCTGTTTCATTCAGCGAGAATGTAGAGAGTTAAAAAAAAAAAGTCAAAGCTAAGAAGGAAAAAATTAAAGCCTTTTATAAGCTACATGTCTACTATGCTACAGAAATACAGTCATCTCAGAAGCTGTGCATACATTCCACAACAGTGTTCTTTGCTCTCGTGTACAGGAACAAATGCTTTCTTATTCAAATACACTGCTAAGAAATCTTTAAACTACAGCAGATGGAATGAATTTTCATTTTTCTCATCTGGAAGACTTAAGGAAAAGTTTGGGTTTTGTTTTTTTTTTTTTAATGAATGTGCACAGAATACAAGCAGAATTGCTTTAGCTCTGACGGTCAAAGGCTGTAAGACAGCCTATGGTTTCAGTTAGTGCAGTAGAAAAGCATGCCAAGACTAATAATGTGTTTGGATGACTGAAAAGAACTCTTCAGCAGATTTTGTTGCTTGATTTTTAAAATTGATTCAATTTCCAAAATGTATATATATATAATTTGCAATTAAATTTTCCAAAGGGGATCTTTGGAAATAAAAAGCTGTTGCTTCATAAGTGCAGTAAGTACAGTTACCTTTGCATTCTCTATGCACTTCATCCTCACTTTAGAGATAGGAAAGATAGGAAGAATTTGAAGTTTGAACTAAGCTTGAACTTTGTATTTAAATCTCTTCAGGACTGTATACTTCAGCGTATTACTTATTTGAAAACACTCGTCATTGATTTCCATTATGTTTGTGAGCACCTAGTGATTTTCCTGACCTCAGCTGAAGTGTCTCAGTTTGGATGTATAGAAGCACAAGTTTAGTGTTTCCTTTAAGTGATTTGTCCAGTAGCAGCCTACCATATTCACAGATGCAGAGACTGAAAGTACTTCTCTAGAATGCCTGGCACTTTTATTACTTATTTCTTTTCCTTGATGAGCAAAGTCTTTTCATGCCTTCTATCTTCTGTGTCAAATGCACACAGAACCCTGTGGACACCACCTGTCTCCTTTCACAAGATCCATTCTCTGTGCCTATAGGGAAATGGTCCTCTTCAGGTGGTTACCCGTTTCATGGTTAATAAGCACAAAAACAGTCTAACTGCTTTTTTTGAAATGTGTTTTGAAATGCACACAGAAGTCTCTTATTTTTGTTTTTACATTGTGACTCATCATCTTTAGTGTCATCGTACCAGTATTGTGTGTTCACTTAGGGTGGGAGAGTTTGTAACACCATTTTATTTTGTTAACATAAAAAAAAATTCCATTTGTAGAAGTACACTAAGGTCCAAAAAGTCACTATTTGTACCACTGAAGTGCCTGCATTGTACTGGTGGTTAAAATAGGTTCCAAATAGGTTTGGAACTTTATAATTTTTTATTTGTGCTTGAGTTGTACCAGTAACAAGTCATGAGAACTTTGGAACCTACATCAATTTGTGATGCTTGATTAATACCTATTTTGTACTCTGTGTTTAATTTCTAGTTGCGTCTATTTTACACAGATATAAAAAAAGCTGCCCTCAGAGCAGAAGAAGTTTGAAATCAAGCCGTTCCCGGTATGGGGCTGTGACTTCCTTTTTACAATCATTGGTCACTCAGGAGGAACCTCGCTTTGCTATGTTTGGGCCAGGCTTGGAAGAGCTGGATGACTCTTTAGTGCAAAAGATGATGACATGCCCAGAAATTCTCCTAGTAGCTGGCTTACCTCAAAGACAAATTGATGGTAATGTTGTTTGGGTTTTGGTTTTGGTTTTTTTTTTTTTGTTATTTACTTTGGCTTTTTTTTTTTTGTAAACTGATCCAACACAAAAAATGGGCCAGAAATGAAGAAGAGAGATGCTTTTTTCTTCCCTTGAAACTCGATAGCATAGTGATAAAGTAAAATTCTTCGTGTTTATTAAGAAGTATAAACATGATTAACATTTGGGATAAAATTATAGATGCAGGAAATTTATGACTAAATTTGTACAATGTCAGGTAATTTTGCATCTTGTACTTTGCTCCTAATTCCATTACACACCTGCTGTTGTAAGGGAAAAATGCAGACAGAATTTTAGATACTGCTTGCAGTAAGTGGCAGAACAGCACATTTGTGTTTTTATACGGAAGTCAAGACTGATCCTTCATATGATTCAGTCTCGTGGTTTCAAATGGTGTGAATTTCATTTAGAAGTTACAGAAGATGAAGGCTTTTTTCCGGTGTTTAAAAAGATAGTTCTGAGTAACTGTAAATTCACTTCAGTCAAACCAAGGAGAAAAATCTATTGCTTTTTAATTAATGTTTGTTTCTTTACAGCAGAATTAGCATAATTTGCATTGACAGAAAGTGTAAAAATTAGGTTTCGTTGTGTTATCTTTTTCATTCTTAAGTCCTTTCCAATACAGCTTGTCATAAACAGACTAGAGCCTTTGCTCTGACGGTTTCAGCTAATAAATGCCTGCCTAGTGACTCTCTGACATAGGTTTCTGGGTCCAAGTCTTAGTAATAGAGATTTAATACCATTGCGTTGATTTTAATTAAATTTAAAAGTCTGCTCAGGCAAGGGGGGGGTGGAATAGATGATCTTTCAAGGTCCCTTCCAACTCCTAATATTCTGTGAAAGCATATATAAAATTTCAGCATAAAACAGTAAATAAGCTGCCCCAAACAGCAATACTGGGAATTGGATATATCCATTTTATAGCATCACTGGAATTCTCAGTCTACTACTTAGTTCTATTCAGTAACCAAACAGTTGTAGTCTCATATATGCATTTTTTCCCTGTAGGAATTGGATCAGGAGTCAGTTTTCAGTTTAATAATAGTCAAAAGTTCAATATTCTGACATTGTATTCAACTACAAGGTAAGATTTATTCTCTGCCAAAAATATAGTACAGTTTCTCAGTTGTTTGCTACTCTTCCTCAAGGTTTTGTCATGTGATTTCTCTTTGTGTATTCACATGCATGGATATCCCCCATTTACTTCAATGCATAGATTAATTTTTTTTCTCCAACTGCTAAATGTTCCCAATATATCTTTTAAGACTTTTCCAAACTTTTTACATCGCAAATGTGTATGACAGATTCGTAACAGGAGCTTCTTTCCCTCTCGACACCTTGCTTTACCTTTTGAAACACTATATAAACTCATCCTAGGGTTATTTTCATAGTCATGTTGCAGATTGCTAATCATCTGTATATGTACACTAGAGGAGAAGGGGGGCAGGAGAGAATGGGGAAAAATTAAACTGTTTTGCTGACTTAGGCCATTTTTGTGTCCCTTTCCTGTGCTGCCTAAACTCTCAAAACAGGTTTTGCATTCTCGATTAACCAGACTGGTGAAATATTGAATTATCTTGCAGTGTGGAAAGGAGGAGAGCAAGGGCAGAGCAAGCTGTTGCTGTGAATAAGATGTTCTACCAAGAGAACAGCATAGTAGGGAATCAGCAAGCCGTGCACTACAGTGTAATAGCTCAAGTGAAAAAGGTGTGCGAAGTAGTTGACGGATTCATTTATGTTGCTAATGCAGAAGCTCATAAAAGTAAGGGGGTTCTCTTTATTTATTCATATTTTGCAAATGGAAGTCATAAAAGATTGCAAAGAATATGCAATACAGCAAAATCTATGTTCTGATTCTTTCAAAAACTGCTTCGTTAGTGGTATTTATTCATGGCTTATCCAGTTAAAGAGGTCCTCTGTCCTAGACACCTTCTCTCATCTCCCTGTGACAGGTTACAGTGCCTCCTTTTCGTTTATGGCAGATACTGATATGTTGGCTGTCTGAGCTGCATGTGGGTAATGCCCTTGATTTAACACCCTCCCACACACACACACCTGGGGAAGGGAGGAGAATAAGCCTAAAATTCATCAGTAGTGTTTTAGTAGCCTAGAAACAGAACCTTCACAAGGAAAACTGCAGTAAAAGATGCAATTAGTACAAAGTAGAACAGTCCTATAAGAGGATAATCCAACTACCTGTTATGGTCATTGTCTTTACATGCATCAGCTTCAAATGGAAGGAAAGGGCTAGCTTAGAAGAGGGTTAAACTAAGGAGAAAAGTACAGTCATCGGGGAAGGGCTGTAAGTATTTCTTAATGGGCAACTGCAGTTTTGATCTTTGTGAGGCACTTGGGTCTTACAGACTGGAATAGGCTGCCTGTAGAATCTGTGGAGATCTTTAATGTCTAAGTGTGACACAAACATCTGGGTGACATGAATGTGGGTGATCCAGCTGTGATTAGCAGAACTACGTAATTTAGCCGTATGCCTTCCAGCCCTATTGTTTCCTCACTTCTGAAATCTAAAGTTTTTGAAAAGTTTTTTTTAAAAAAGTTCTCCTTTGGATTTGCATATATTTAATACTCATACATTAAAAATTGTTTCTTAGAGCATGATCGTGAAGAAGAACTGGCTCGGATTTTGGCAATGATTGATCCAGCTCTTGGACCTCCAAACAGACCTCTGCTAGTTCTGTCTTGTGTTTCTCGTGTTGGTGTGAAAAGAATTCCATGTGTTTACATGGCACATCAGTTGCAACTAAATCTGCTCTGTCAACCCTGGATGGTACTTGCTTTTAAGCACTTATTTTCTATTTCTCTGTGACTTAAATTTAATTTAGGCTTATGATAGCTCCCAAACTATATCTAATTAGGCAAGTATGCAGCTTTCAACACCAGTATGGGAGCTTTTGACTTAAGGGAAGAGTTTAGTTTCTTTGATTCTCTAAGATGAAGCATTAGCCTTTCTGGTCACAGGTGATCTAAGTGGCATGCCTGGAGCATACAGGAAGCTTCAGATGGGGTCAGAATGTAGAGAAGGATGAAAATACTGGTCTCGAAGTAAGGAAGACATGGTAGATATTTCTGCCATTTTCAGGAGACTTAGTTGTCCTTCACTTGATGTGATGTTTTCAGTTTATTGGCAAATAACTTTTTTTCTCCAGGACATGAGGCCCTGGACCTGTTACATTTCTCAAGCACAGTGTATGTGTCAGTATGGCACAGCCACACATATTTTATTTTTGGTGATATTGTGTAGCTGAAGAATAGTACTTAATCAGAAAAAAACCCTAACCTGATAGGAGGTGCTTCCGTTGCTTTCATAAGGAAAATTTTTACAGGATTAAAATAAAAACCCTATTGTTTATAATAGTTTATAAAATGTAACAAAATCCAAGCCTTGAATTCTAAAACTAGCATAATTTTTGCTTTAAGAATTATGAGGGATTTTCAACTAGATTGTCACTTGAAAGGTAAGTATAATATTCCAGAATAGCTGATTAAATGACTGAGATGAAATCTACATTTATACCAAGAATGCAAGGCTTTCCTAATGGGTCTTACAATTCATTTTGTAAGAAGTAGTTTTAAGAAACCTTTTTTTTTTGCCTAAGGGACCTTTAAACCAGTGATAAAAACTTAGATATGAGTATTTGTGTCTTTAAGGAAAGATGTGGAGTGATGTTAAAATGCTGTTAGATCCTGTTATCTGCTATCTAATACATTAGCTTTTTACATATTTTGCAGGTGCAGGACACCATAGCTGCAACATTGTCTGGATTGCTAAATGGAATTGAGTGGCTTCTGGAAGAAGCTCATAGTAAAAATGCACAGTAATGAAGCTTGATTTATTGTATGGAGACTTTGGTGTATCATTTGTGTGGATGAAGTGAGAATCTTGTCCTGACAGAGCACTGTCAAAAGAGAGATTTAAGAGGCAAATCTGCATATATTTCACTGCACATACTTTAATATTCTTCCCACTGTAGTCCTGAATTAAAAGTACAAGTAAGACAGCCTGGATTCCAGCAGCTGATGTGATTTTGAGGGGTAATGTGGGTGTTTCGTTTTTTAATTTGGTGGGTTGGGGAGGGGTTGGATTTTTTTCTTGAGTTTTGTTTGGTTTGGTTTTTTTCCTTTTCTCTCAAGCTGAGACCTTTACGGTATAATCCTTTCTCATCATACCTAATAATCTTGACTGAGTTCAAGAAGTGTCTGGATGATGCATTCAGTCCCATGCTCTGACTTGGCTGCTCCTGTGTGGAGCCAGGATTTTGACATGATGATCCTTATAGGTCCCTTCCAAGTCAAGATGATTCTATGATCTAATCTCTTCTGTAGTTAAACCTAGCACGTGGTTAGTTTATCAACACAGTCCTGTGGCACGCGTCTCACATTTGCTAAGTGTTTTTACTGGAGATGTTTACAGTGATGATTTCCAACCAAGGGAAATATTCCTTACGCCGTACAGCCGTAGGTTGACAGAACGACGTATTTCCTTCAAAAAAGAAATCCCCTTGTCTTTTTCCTGGAAAAAAAAAATGCACAGACAAAATTGTCCTAGACTGAGATTCTTAGAAGCAAATTAATGAACTACTGCGTATTAACTACTCATGTGTTGCTTGTTATTTTATTTGTTAACCAATGACAAAAGTCTTCATCATCTTCTGCTTTCTGTTGCAGTGAAATTCTTAGCTTGAATTGAACATACCTCTGCTATCATTTATAAATGTTATCTAGAATTGTTAGTAGTTCAGGGCATTTATCAAATACATGGCAACTATCAGTTATTCAAATTGTGGCTATTCACACAAATTAACTATCAGTTATTAAAATTGTAGCTATTGTACTTGCCAAATTTTTACACAGTTGCAAATATTTTTATAAAAAGGGAAACAGCATTGTACAGTTAGATTTTCATTTTCCATATTGATGTAATTTGAGATAGTCCTAGTTGTCCACCTTTTAAATGTTTTTTAATACATTTTGGAGGAATGTTCAGAACCTTCCTTTCAGTTTCTTGCCATTTGTTCTGCATGGTTTTTTGGTTTGGTTTTTTTTCCCTCTTTAATGGAAATACAATAGTCTCACAACTTTTTCGTGATACCTAGACAAGTGGTTCACAGATGTAATTGCCATAAATCTGTTTTCTGTGTGTGATGCTAAACACAGCTATGTCAGAAACATATTTTAGAAGTTTTTTATTTTTAATGAACTAGGACAGACACACATTTCATCTTTATTCACTCAATTAACCTAGATTCTTAACCATTTTTGTATGTGTTCTAATAAGAGCTTATGGGAGTTTCAAGGGAAAACCCATGGGATGCTATACTTCGATAATTCTGTGTTTTAGCCTTCTAAAATATTTTATTTTTAGTTAGGTTATGTGTTCTTTTCCCCTTAGAATAGAAGATACAAAAAATAACTCATATTTGGGAGAAAATTCCATGTTTTTTATGTGTATGTGTTTTTGTGCTTGTGATTTGGGTGTATGTGATTTTCCTGATAGCTGTAAAAATCCTGTTACTATGTTAGATACTACAAATATCTTTTTATGTAAGATCCTTGTTCTGCTTTCTTCATAAGGAATAAATTATTTTTAAAGAATGGTAATTTTCTCTGTTCAGCCACCTTTCATGTGAGCACACAGTCTGTAGTCGTGCTGTCATAACAGATAAATTATTATTGTCATTAGTCATTAACAGTGTTATTGTATCTTTAATTTACAGATTTTAATTCCCTGTCATTTTAAAAGGTCAAGATAATGTAGGGAATTATTTTTTTTAACCTGTAGAATACCAGTTATATTAACTTAAAGCTAGTATTAATTAAATAATAAAGAAGAGTTTTAGGGATCCTAGGAAACAGTGGGAATTAGAAGTTTGTGCAATCATGGAGTTCCAGCATCGTAGGAGTTGCAGAGCTGATGGTGGGGTATCTTTCTTGCATGCTCAAGTACTGTGGTCAATCAGTACAGGCAAGCAGGCAAGAAAGGTGAGTGTGTGCCAAGAACTTAGATGCACAGTGGTATACGGTGGGAGAGGCAGCCAGCCTGCTGAGAATTCATGTCAAATAGAGGTACACTGTGGATTTCATTTGGCTAGATTTCACCTAAAAAAATCTATTTAAGAGTGATAGATTTAGAAGTATAGTAAGTCAATTAAGCAAAGGACTTAACCCTTTGCAAACTTAGAATTATGTGCATGTGGAATATTAGAACATCCCTTAAGTGTATTTTAAAACTTTTTAATATACAAAAGCTTTAAAAAAATTTATTTTGTGTATTTATCACAGTGAACAACAGTGAAGTGTTTGTGAGAAAACCCACTGCGGCAGGATGTTTATTTAAACAAACAAAAAAAGGTGACAGTTTAAAATGACAAGCACGTGATTTATAAGAACACTCAGTGACGGAGACTCCCCTGAGCAGCTCCCCCAGAGCAAAGTGCCTGTGGGGATGCTCTGAAGGTGTAAGACATGCCTGCTGCCGGCTCCGGAGTAGTGCGTGGGGTACCGGCCCTGCCCGCTGCACAAGGGGGCAGGGCGCTGCCCGGCGTCCCGCAGAGCCTCCGGTGCAGCGTCCCCGGGGCCGTGTCACAGAGGCTCCGCGCAGGAGGGGCTGTGGGGTCCCTTCCACGCAGCTTCAGGGGGCCTTGTGCCTCGCGCAGTGTCCCACTGGGTGGCACTGCTGGTCCGCGGCAACCGGTGCTCTCCCTTACCCCAAATTGCTTCAAGTTACCGGTTTTCTCAGATACAGCAGCGAGCAGAAGCCTAAGGGGCAATCAACGTGTTTTTCGAAGGTTTATGAGCGGAGGGGGCGACATGGTGCCTCTTCTAATCTGGTGGGTGTCAGTGTCCGTTTGTGTGGTAGGACGAGTAGTGCTGCTGCGGAGAAAGGCAGGAGGTGATGTCAGGAGCACGTATGGAAATGATTGGTGACCACACTGCAAGGTGATTAACGTTTAACTCTCTAATTTAGTTTTTCTTTTGTGCTATTTTAGCATTACTGGTTCTGGGTAAATTATAATGTTCTATGTGAGAATAAAGAAATAACACTGTTCAGCCAGTTACAGAAGGTGATAGAGCTAGAGCTTGTCCTTAAGGGTCAGTCCAGAGATACCTGCACGCAGTCTTCTCCCTTCCCTCAGAAAGCTGACGCTACTAATCAAGAATGTAGGTGGGACTAGAGCGGAGATGTTCAGCGTGTAAGACAAATAACAAAACACAGTGGGTTTGGGTGGAGTGGTATATTTTAGAAACAGTGAAATTAAATTATTTCACGTCTTTGTGGCCCTTTGCAGGATTCTCTCTGGTTAATATCTTGCGTATTGCAGGTTTAAAACTGGGCAGCATCTTCTAGGTTCAGACCTTCAAGTCCTGGGAAGAGGGGAATGAGCATTTGTCCTCTGTGTAGCCCAGGATGTGGTTAGACTTCAACACTGCTGAATTCAGGTTCACTGATTCACCAGGAGTTCAGGTCCATTTTGCAAAGCTATTTCCAAACCAGTGAGTCACTGACGGTCAATGATGCACACTGTGTTCCCTCCTGGATGCAGGACTTCATGTTTGACTTAGCTCAACATCTAGAGGTTCCTGTAGAACTTGTTTGCCCACTGAATGCATGCTTGCAATACTTCTGTCTGTTCTTCGACAAGGACCTTCGTGTTCTGGGAATATTGACCCTTCACATGATGGCATGCAGAATCAGTCACCTGATGGGAGAGAAAAAGACAGTCTTTTTCTAAAGGCCAAGATCAATTGAGTCGTCTGCTCCATCAAAAACTTGAGTACTGGTTTTAGAGACTCAAAATAAATTATCATTTAGCAAACTAGAGGGACATGAGAGCTGTGAATGTGAAAGGCTGATACCTTCCTAGAACTACATTTCATTGAGCACTGAAAAGTGATGCATTGTAAAATGATCCTGAAACCCCAGGAACACCTATGGTATTCATTACTTTATTCAAGACTACTCTCTGCAAAGCAATAACAATAAAATAGACTGTTCTGTTAGTTCTCAGGCATGACAATCAAGGCAATGAGGTAGGTGGAGAATGACTGAGAGACCAAAGGCTGCATTCGTTAATCAATAGTGTTCTGTTGATAAAAGGTTATAATTTCTGTGTGTCAGTTTTCATATCTTCTCTATAGACTTAAATTATGAAGGCAATTCCACAGCTTGATGTCAGGGGACCTATGTTCTACAAACCTTAACATGTTAGGGCTACTCTGCAAGCAAAACTGAGCCTGTTTCTGTACTTTTAATGAAGTCCAGCTTGTCTTTTACAGAGTTTTTTATACTAGATTCCTAAACAAATGAATCTAGAATCAGCAGTTGCTTAGAAGTTTCTGCTGTAACACTGACAGTATTCACAGACAGCTGCCTTTGAAAGTCATGTGGCTTCATCTTAAATTTTGTGGACATTTAAAGAAATGACTATATGCCTAGTTCATATGAAAGTAGTATTTTAAGTTTGACCTGCATGTGTGCTAATGTGTTAAAATGTGGCATATATATTTTTTTTTAATTGTCATTAATCTGAATCATGAGAATGTAAGTAAACAGGTTACCTGGAAATCCTATTTTTGAAGTATAACCTTCATTCATCACATGTCCAGACCTTGTCCAATGTAGCATAAGGATGCCGTGATACTGCATCCACCATGCTTCTTTTAAAAAGCACAAGCTATTTGCAAGAAAATAAATGCAAATTGCAAGTTTAACAGTTTAACTAACAAAAGAATATCTTTTTTTTTTCCAAAATTAAAGACTCAAATTTTATCAGAGCAAATCACTGAGGACAAAGAACCTAATTACCTGATTACTGCTACATTAATGTAAGAGGAGCAACTCTGAGCATAACCAACATGTGGCTGAATTGTGCACTTGAGTTCAAGCATCTTTCAGTATTTTGTTGAAACTAATAGCTGCTGAGCCAGTATCAATATACTTCTTTTCATCTGATTTTCATAGTGCTCACTGTCTATGGATGTTCCACTGTTACCTGGGTCATCCCCTGAAGTCTCATATGCTGAGCATGACTCACAGTCAGCTCCTGCCTTACTTTCCCCCTGGACTATATTCCATGTGTCTCTGGTCTCTAGGTAGTACAGCACAGCAGTTTCCTTCCTGCTCTGTTACTCTGTGCACTGAATTAATGTCACTGGCCTGAGTTGTGATTTGCTGAACAGATGGTTCTGATATCAGACAGATATTTCATCTGAAGCCTGCAGCCCATGTGAGATTCTACACTCAGAGGTACAGGCACATGCTGGGAACTCGCTCCTAATCCTAATCACATCCCAGGAGTTTAAATGTACCCTAGGTTTGAGCCCACAGGATTGCATACACCAGGGGGAAGGAAGTCCTTAGAATATTTGAACTGCATCCATAGAATTTCAATAGTTATGGCACAACGTGCAGTGAAATTCCTGAAATCTGATAATGTATTCCTGGTGAAAACCCCAATCAGATACTTCTGTGTGCTTATGTTGCTAGCTTGATTTGGTTTTGTGTGTATCAAAGTGGAATGGAGATACTTGGACACTGGATTGTCAGTGTTGTCACACCATTGTCTGCAATGGTAGAAAGGTCAGCTTGTCCCAGAAAGCTGCTTGAAACATATCCAGAGATTGTCAGGTTGCATATTTGTCTAAGCACAGGTAGGTTTTCATGACAACACTCCTCAAAATAGATATCTTCTTCCTGACACCTCTGTGAAATACCTAAACTGACTGTCTACATTTGAAATTTATCTGCAATTAGAGAGAAAAATGTGATATCATTGAACGGTTTTGAGTAAGGCCACTCTTCTTCCAAAATAAGAGCACTTTTTTCATTCAAAGTGAATTAAACTATACCAGAAGGACATACTCCTGTCTTGAGAAAAAGAGCATCAGACTTATATTCATACACTGTATTTGTATTGAGAGATGAAATGTAAAACTGTTCCAGAGGAAATTCACAGAAGGTAAGCCTTAAATGATAATGTCCTGCAAGAGAAACAAATACCATATTTCCAAAATGCAAACTGAGTTAAATATTTTTTTTTAATTATTCCTGGATCATTGTTTGACACAATCTGATAACAGAGTCTCTGTGAAGTGCACATCCTGGCCTCATTAAGCTGTGGGCCATGATTGCCCTATACTTCAGGTGCAGCACACCCCAAAGAGACTCACTGCAGCACTGTTAGATCCTTGTCAGCCCTGTCTGGACACTTCTTGCCACAAGAGTGCATTGTGAATTGTACACTTGTGGACCCACGTCCAGAAGGGACACCTCACACAGTCTAACCAGGGCAACAGTAAGCTATAACAAGGAGAAATGTGAATTTATCTTCTCTGAGGTGCCAGTGCACTGGACCTTGCACAAAACCTAGTCCAAGTCATATGATGGTGAGCTAGAACCAGTTCCTAAAGAGAGCATAAATGTACTCTGAATCCACTAAATTCATGTTCCTGCTGGGTCAAATTGAGAGAAAATTGGAATCCTCTAACGTGCTGCTCTAGGTCAAGGAATCACTAAATAGCCTCCCCCCATTTATCACCAAGATTTCTAAAGATAGTTTTTCATCCTGCAAGTAATGAATTGTATTTAATTAAGAGTGTTTTTGAGAATGTCTAAAGTTAGGGACCCAAAGTCCTTATATGGAGAGAGATACATATCCTTAGAAGGCATTTTGGAGATGCTGATTTATGTTAGCACATTGCAACAGTATTTCTCCTCTCACAGAATTTGGTTTATGATATTTAATTCTCTTTTTTTTTTTTTGTTTTATTGCTTTGAGACAGTCTGAAAGTCTTGGATGAAAAAGTGCTGGAATCTCTCCCAGCTAATACTCTGCTTTTGTCTGGACACTGGCAATATCGTATCTTGCTCCTTCCTATCAATCACACACAGAGGTCACAGTGCTGTTCCCTCCGGGAAATTACCCCATTGTTTGCAAAATAATAAGAGCTTCCTGTACAGGCTGTTTATTTTAAAGCCTAGGACAGCAGAGTGCATTTCTGCTATATACATAATAGGGTCAGTGCTATTACTCCTTTAATATACTTAATATGCTCTAGAATCTGACTACAGATTCAGATCCTTCAATACCACATATGTGGCAAGGATCATCAAAGTCAGTAGTACTCATAGGTCTGAAATTTTGCATGTCTTTCAAAAATTAGTGTCTTTCTTTTCCTTTGGAAATTATAAAGGATATATATATATATATGTAGATATCATAATTCATGACCTTTATTTTTCTTATTCAGTTGAAGTGTTCTAATCAGACTGATTTTAAAGCTCTAGTTTTATTTGTTTTCATGGATGTCTTAACTGATTTAATTATCAGAAATCACAGACTGGAATTTATCTAGTCCCATGCTTGCAAGTTCCCCTCTGTATAGAGCAAGAAACATCCTTTGTTTACTTTGGGGTTACTGAAGTGATTTCTCCTCATTTAGCAGCAACCTACAGACCTGTGTTTTGGTTGATTACTGGCTAGCCTATAGCATAATATAGAATCTCTCTAACCAGGGGAGGCTAGAACATCTTGGTTTCTTAATTAAACAAAAGTGATTGAGCAGTATAATTTTCTGTCCAAGAAATAGGCACCAATGGGTACCAATGAGGAAAATACATCTGCTGAGGTCACTACTATTTACTTTGATTCAAGAGCCAAATGCATTTTTATTGATCTGTTCATGAAAGCCTCCTTTAGTAACCATCATTGTCCCCGTCCTTCCTTCCTTCCAACCCTGCTTACGAAATGTTTGATCAGAATGGAGAGATGTGTATGTCCTCTTATTCTTGATATCTTCAGCATATGTACAATTCCAGCACTCAAAGTGCATTCATTGCTCCCGGCTTCAATTCTCTGACCTTATCCCTTCTCCACCAGACCTCATGCTGGCCTCCCAATCCCAGGGAGAACTTTGGTTCTCCATTCTGATTCTCCTCTGTCTTCATGTAGAGTGCAGCTGACTTGTCAGTACAAAGGTGGGTGAAATCCAGCAGGGTTTGACCAAATAGTACACAATCCCTCTCTCTTTTTGCTGAGATATCATGGTTGTTTTCTAGTTCTAACAGTTGCATTTTAGCTTGAGCTTCCACTTTCTACCATTACCTGTATGTTTGAAAACTTCACTTTCCCTGGGCTTTCCAGATTCTCAGTCTTCTTTTCCTTCTCTGACTGCACACCACATCTCTCTCTGTTTCTTCAGTGTCTCTGAGTAATTTATCAGAATGGCTATCTAGGGTCAGTCCATCATCTCTAGCAGATAGCTACATCATCTACAGTGACTGGGCATAAAATTTACTTTCCTGGCCCCCAGCAATTAATTTTTCAGCCATTCTGAAGCAGCCACAATATCTTTGCGTTTATTAACATTAATAATTCCCTCGTCTTGCTCTTTTTTTATGTGTATGTATTATTTCTTGTTACGTTTTTGAAGCCAAGCTCTTCTATCATCTCTTTACCTCTGTGAATCAAAGATTTCTATTAAAATCTCTAAATCCAGATTTTATTTTTATTTCTGCAGCACCTACTGTTTTCAGCCAGAGATGTGGGAGCAATTTGTGCAAGATACAGAGCACGAAGATAGATCTTGCTCCAGTGCACTCAACATTTAATTATGAGAAACACAGGTGGCTAAAAGTGGGAGTGTTTGTATGGGATAGCAGCAGATTACTCTGCACAGTGATACAAGCACCACAGTAAAAGAATTTTAGATATATCTATTTAACCATTTTATTTCTCATATTGTTTTAGGTAAACATTCATCTTCCTTGTGTTTCAGGATTGTTCACCTGCTTGTTATCCTCACAGTGGCTTCTTTCTCTTGTCCACAAAACTTTCACTACTGCTTCTTTCATTTTATTATGACGAACCAAAGATTCTTTTCCTTTTCACGTCATTATATCAGGGGCAGTGAAAAGAAGTTAGAAAATATATCGCCTAAAGAAAACATGTCTTGCTTATGTTTTTAACTGAAGAATATCTTTAGAAACATTCAATCTGAATACCCCATTACCAATTCTAAGTTCCACTTTTTTGACGATCATCAGGTTTACACACCACATGCCAAGGACCTTTGCATGTACTGTCATTGAGAAGAGCTTGTGGGTTTCTGGGCTGTGCCACATTCTGCTGGCTTAAAGGTAATAGTAAAAAATAATGCTAAAGCTTCAAAGGAAAACACGATCTGGAGACTGGCAGAGAAAATGGATGATCTAGATATGTTTTTCTGCACTATTTCTCTCAGCTGCACTGAATTCTGAGAATTTAAAAGGAACACAAAATCAGACATATTCGGTGCATGTTATCATGGTTCAGCCGAAGCTGGCAGCTAAGCACAATGTGACTGCTTGCTTTATCCCTTCTACAATATGTGGGAGTTTGGATTGAGCCAGGGCCAGCTCAATTGGCAGACCTAGAGTTAAATAACCAGGTGGCCTTTGATAAATGTGTGTAACAATGTTTGAGGGCCCCACCAGCCATTCCTCTTGGGGTAGTCATTAGCAGCTTGTTGTATTGTTCAATTTTCTCAGAGGCTGGTGCATGACTGAGGCTGCAACCCACTCACTCAATGCTGAAGTCTTTTGTTCAGGTATTTGTGAGGCTGTTTTTTAAATGAGTCCTATTGTCTGATTCAGTTCTTTCTGGAGTGCCAAGTTGCCACAAGCCTTGCTTTTCAAGCCACAGGATAGTGTGCCGTGCAGTGGCATGGGACACGGTATAGGTTTCCAGCCATCTGGTGGTTACTTTCTCCACTGTAAGCATACAGCACTTGCCTTGGTGGGTTTGTGGGCATGTAATGTAATCAATCTGCCATGCCTGTGCCATCCATCTGCGTCACTTCAGTGTTAACAGCCTGGTCCACATGGTGGTTGTTTTGATGTTCATCAATGACCCAACTCTTGGGTATGTGCAGCTTCTCTAGCTGCACAGCAATACCTTGCCACAAAGTGGTAGCCCAAATGGGTTTGCCTCTATGCTGCCACTTGCTCTGCTGCTGTAAGCTTCCATACAAGACATTTGCCACCCTCCATGAGTCAGAACAGAGGTAGAACACTGGCTATTTTTCTTGTTCTGCAATTCACCTTAACAGACAAAAGAGCAAGTTGGTCAAACTATTCTGGCTGCATAGTGGTATTTCTTTGCCATCAATCTGATGAGGAAACACTCTCAGAAAACGTCATTCTAAGATAAAGGGACCTTTATGCTTGATCTCCTGTTTCATTTTCATGTCTTTTACCACTAAACTACTTTGGAAAAGTACTGTTAACCTCCTCTTTGATTTTTGTGTTTTCTGTTTGAATAGGACATGATCTGATGCCATGTAAGACAGGATGTAGGTAAAATATTTCTGAATTGCATCAAAACTTAGACATGATGAGTTTTAGTCAACTTTGACAATTAGGTAATGCTTTACAGTGGTTAATCTGTTTTGTACCTCTTGGGAAGTCCCAGCTGTGACACCTGAGAAAGGTTTAAGTCTTGTGGTAACACAAAAAGTCTGTAGATGAGCAAGATGAGCAATGAATTGAACTGAAGAGTTCAGTGGCAGTATTAAATTTTCAGTTGAAATTTGTGTAACTCATTGAACAGCTGGAGACAGTATGTCAAGTAAAAATATGAACGGAAAATTGGACTCCCTCCCTGTAGAGAAAGTAGGTATGAATCCTAATGAAACTTTTCTTAGCTCCAGTGAGATATAAACACACACAATAAGAATTGTATTACAAGTGTTCATATTATTCAAAATCCTGATGCCAGCTGGTGTTCAAATTACTGAAAAACATCTTTGTCAGTTCAGAGATAGGGAGTTTAGTGTTATGTGAATAGTACATTATAAGTCCAATTCTCTGCTGTCAGCCAAGATTTTTTTTTCTCACAGCAGCATCCTCCTAAATTGCCTTTCTATCCAATTTCTAACCGCACTAATTAAACTCCAGACCCTGATTTTGTGTTCTCATCTGTACTTCTACCTTAGACAAAAGGGGAAGTGCTATATACTATGCAGGTGGAAGAACAAAATACATTTGTTCTGGACCTCAAACCTTCTGCACCAGAGAACCCCATGAAAGACAGCCCAGACCAACATCTGGAGGTGGCTCTGGAGAGGAGAGGGACATGGGTCAGAGGATCAGTGATTTCTGCTTATCAGTTCAAAGGGAACAGCATTGAGACAATCTTCACCTCCTGAACCAAGAGTTTAACAAACCCCAAAACAAGAATTAAATAATAAATTAAAAACCCCCAACCCCATAAAAAACCCTGTAAGTGATTTCCGTGCTTTGCAATGCCTGTGGTTTCTTTGTCAGAGGGGCTGGGAGATTACTACACCATCCTCACTGGACTTGCATATTAGGCTAAAAACCTTAGTGAGTTAGAAAAATATAAACACAGAGGAGGCAAAAAGAGTAATAAATTCCTTTTGGCCTATCTATAGTGACAGATGTGCAGATGTTTACTCTCAAGACTGATAGCCCCATTCCCATTTATACTACAAGTCTTTGACCATCCTTCTGGCACAGTAATGGCATTACACTGGGTAGAAATTACATTCTATCTATATCTATGACTATTTTCCTGCTTACAACAGGACCTTAATTCAGACTAAAGAAGATATATGCCTCCTGGGTGCTCCTGTGAGGGCCTTTGGACTGGGTCAGTCCACAGGGATGCCACAGCCTCACCCACCATGTTTGGTTTGCCTCAGCAAGCTGTGGGCTGGCTTCAGTGTTGCATTGAGGCCTCCTCTCAAACTGCGAAGATGTCTGCTGAGGGAACAAGTCACATGAAAAGACAGGAAGGGTTGTATTTTGGTGATGAAAGTCCCAGCTAGCTGCTGGAAGTGTTTTGTCAGGCATTTTCACATGAAGTCTGTGAGCAGGTGCCAGACATGACCATCCCATGAAGCAGCCAGCTCTTGGCAGTGACAATGGCGGATACTGCACTCCACAGGTGAGGCAGTGTTGCTGCTGCTGAGCCACCTGGGGTTTGCACAGAGCACAGACGCCTTTGGAAAGGCCAAGTATTAGCTGCTTTTGTTGAATATCAAAGGAATGCAACTAGAGAGCAGTGGGGTCTGTTTGTCATCTGTTGTGTCTCCTCCTTACCTGCATCTCTGCTTGCCTTCAGATGGAAAGGGAGGGAGGTTGATCTCAGCTCTTTGTAACAACAAATAAAAAGAAGATCGAAAGATTCAACTGCATCACTCGATCTCCTCAGGAAGCTTCGTGCAAGACTCAGTTGTGGTGGTATTAATCCCTAATAGCAGTAGAGGTCATGTAATTTGTTTATTACACACCGAATCACAGAATGTTAGGAGCTGGAAGAGAACTCGAAAGATCACTCAGTCCAACCCCCCTGCCCGAGCAGGATCATCTAAAGTAGATCACATAGGAACATGTCCAGATTGGTCTTGAATGTCTCCAGAGAAGGAGACTCCACAACCTCTCTGGGAAGCCTGTTCCAGTGATCTGTCACCCTCACAGTGAAAACATTCCTCCTTATATTAAGATGGGACTTTCTATCTTCCAGCTTGGACCCAGTGCCCCTTGTCCTATCACTGGCCATCACTGAGAAGAGCCTGGATCCATCCTCCTGACACTCACCCTTTACATATTTAGAAACATTAATGAGGTCACCCCTCAGTCTCCTCTCCTCCAAGCTGAAGAGACCTAGCTCCCTCAGCCTTTCCTCATAAGGAAGATGTTCCATTCTTCTCCAGGCTCTTCTGGTGTGAGGAACATTTTCACTTGTTGTAGAGTCTCCTTCTCTGGAGACATTCAAGACTAATCTGAACACATTCCTATGTAATCTAGTCTAGATGATCCTGCTTGGACAGGGGAGTTGGACTGGATGGTCTTTCGAGGTCTTTTCCAACTCCTAATATTCTGTGATGGCTTATTATTTTAGATACTTACATAATTTAATTTTTTTCCAGTTATTATCTTTTTTCAAGGAAGGCAAGATCTTGCTTAACTCTGTAATACCTGCATTTAATGACACTCTAACAGGATATTTAAGGCATAATTGGTGGATTGCCTCAGAAACCTACATCTGACATTTCTAAGAAACTTTGACTTATAAAATTCAATATTATCTTCTGGGTGGAAAAAATGATGATGAAGTTTTAAAAGGATCAAACTATAACACTTACACGGGCAAACTTTGATCAGTATTCCTGGTTCCAAGAGATTAATTACTTTGGAATTTCAGTTGCAACAAACAAGATTATATTGATACTAAAAGACTTGTTACATTTTCTACCATGTAGGAAAGCTGGGTTTTGTTTCTCCCCCTCTAATCCAAGTTATCTGTTATCTCTGGATATATTTGTTATATATTGTGACACCAGATGGCTGTTCATACCATCCTTTTCAGCATTGAAATCTGAAAGTTATCCACCTGCTTCACCTTTCATTATCATTGAAAGCAGAGGCTAGCTAGGTAATGCCTTTGGAAAATTTAAGGCTCATTTTTGAAAACTCATACAATATGGGTTATCTCTATGAAATAGCATTTTTCTAGTGCTTTTTAAATTAGAAAATTAGAAACACTGAAAATATTTGGACTGTATTGCACTGATATACTCCAACTTCTTCAAAGCCTGTTAGAAATTGCTAAAATTAATGGTCATANAAAAATTATTTTAATTCTCTAAATATTATTAAATCTGGGACATATACACTGAATTTCTAATGTTAGTATTCAATATACATAGTGCACCCTCAGAAATAACTCAGAATTCTAACTAAAATAAAATGCAGAGAAGTATTTGAATAGAATAGAAACATTTAGTAAAATTCTTTGAGCTAATATGTCTTGTTTTGAAAGTTTGTATATACGCTGTAAGATACAAGGAAAAGAATTAGGAAGAACTCCCCCAAACTGACAAAAATACATGTAAAAGTGGAAGAGAAAATAATACCAGACTGAATATCCTATGACAAATATGTTTAGAAGATAGGTGCAAGATAAATGGGACTTTTTTTCTTTAATTGTATTTATGGATTATGAGAGCACACCAGTAAAAGACTTGATGCAGTAGGATCTTGAGTTTAAATGCTGCTGGTCAAGGAGGAGATTCCAGTTTCATAAAGCTTGAGAATATCACAACTTTATATAAAATTTATTATCTACTTTCATTTTTTTTTTGTGTGAAGATAGAAGAATTTGCCTTGAATAGTTTTCATAGGAGGAAATGTAAGCATAAGTAAAAGCAGAAGCAAAATAGAAATTTAATTCACTAAGCGGTGCAGTCTTTGGTCTCACTTTTGGGAATGTCACCATGTAATTAGTAAACTAAGATTTCATCAATTCAGTATTTCAAAGCCCTCTAAGTCCATTTCACATTTAGAAACACTTTCATAAAACTGTAAGCAATTTTTTTTTTACTCAGACATTTGTTTTGCTGCTCTCATGACAGTTTTACTACCAATCACATTTAAGACAACACATTTATTCTTACTTTAAATGTCTAGCTCACAATATTCAGCAACTTTTGTGTGCAAGTATCATGCTTTTTATATAATGCAACATCTAATGAAAATGAGATCCTGTATATTCCATGTAATATGCATTTTCCCTAAACATTCTATGATTCTCTGCCAAAGTTCCAGGAGGCTCTAGTGAGTCATTATAATTTCTATGATGAATTTGGTATGTTAACTCATTCTTCAAGCACTTTGGAATGTTAATGGACCTCACTGCCACAATAAATTAATATAATGGTTAGTATAATAATTCAACAGAAATTAATATTCATACATGAATATATTAAACAGTATAATCTTTCTTCAAAAATTTGAATATATATAGGAGGAATAATTTACTTATGGTAATCACAGCTGGAGACAAAAGTCATATCTTTGAAGCTCCACTTTTCTGGATTTAAAACAGTCTGAGAAATCGGAATTATATTGATGCAGGTTGCTTTCTTAGTTTGATATTCTTACAGTCCTTAGTCACATGAGCTATTTTCTTCTGATATAAGCAGGAGAACAAACTGGATTATGGATCAGTTAATGAACGGCAAGTTCAAAATGCATCAAAAAATCATCTTTGTTCCTTTAAGATAATGGGAAATTATCTTTAACCTTGGCATAGACTTATGTGAGGCAGACAATTTTGTCTAATCAACACTTTTGAGTTCTATGTGTTTATGACAAGACCAGTATCTGAGATGACTAACTTAGAGTCATATCAGGAATTTCTCCATTATTCCATGGCCTCTACTTCAGCAGCAGCACACACATATTCAGGTACTGGGACTAAGATTCATAAACAGGGTGATAAAGAGTAAAGAAGTAGTTTTAAGAGAAGTTTCAATCAAACTATTTCTTATAAAGCAGTTGAAGTAGCAAATTATCCAATAAAGGAGACACTTGTATGGCTTATGTGTTGAATTAATGTTGTTGAAGGAAAGCTTAATACTGTGATTATTTTTCTTACACTTTCTTCTTCTTATCACTTCTTTTAATTTAAATGTCTCCTTCTGGTTGGAGTCTGGAATGGCGCCATCTTTGTGTTCCTCTTGAAGAGTAAAGATTCTTTTGTTCCTTTTTAAATTTAGTGTTTCCAAACGTGTAGAAGATACTTTAAATAGCTTATGTTTTGTTTCAGCTTACTGGAACCACTTTATTTTTTATTGGTGTTTTTCTGAGACAGAGCAGATAATTATCCAGAAAAAGAAACACTGAAGGAAGCCTTTACTGTGTACTATCTCCTTTCAAACTCCCCTCTTTTCAGTGAACATTTAAAAGTACTGATTTGAGGATCAATCAACTTGCCTTTTGTTCTCTGTCTCATTCTCTGTCTCTTCCGAATGCTTTGAGAAACAAAGTATAACTTGACGAAGAAGCTAGTGCTTTCTCTTCCACTTAATGGAAGAGAAAGAGTACTGTATTATGTTAAAAGCCTAGGTACTTTTGGCTTAAATTTATTTGATTAATTCAAAAGATTTCAGTTGCAGATTAGATGCTATAATTCAAATGGAATTACATGTTCTCTATATTTTGGGTGGCTTTTTAGTATCTGGTGTACTTTTGCTCCCTTGCTTGGTCCTATTAAAACAATCTAGGTTGGTTAATGCAGTTGCAGTAGTAGCAGGCTTCCTAATCCTACAACAAGAAATATGGGCAGCAAAAGTGGCAAATTAAATTGAGTGATAACTTTTGATAAAATGGCTGCAGCAAGTGCTGGACAGGAACAACAACCTATTCACCCAGCCTGACAACTGGCAGAACGACATCTATGACCTGAGATTCTTCAATGATCTACTTTGGAAATTAAAATTAAATGCTCTCTCTCTTGATATCTTCTCCAAATCTCTCATCTAATATGGCTTAAGTGCTTCACCTCTTCAAAAGACCTCAGTTCTGCAAGATGTTGAGCAATCCAGTGCTCTTGCCGAGTCTCGTAGAATGCTTGAGCTTGAGTTCCTTGTCCCTGTTGGAGACAGTCTCTCTGAAGGCTAAAAATTTTGTAGTGTTTTCAAAGGGTAGGTTAACT
The DNA here is from genome assembly GCA_013399135.1 of Heliornis fulica. NCBI lineage: Eukaryota > Metazoa > Chordata > Aves > Gruiformes > Heliornithidae > Heliornis > Heliornis fulica. Next base: position 187,576 of record VXBZ01010987.1, on the reverse strand, counting down.
TGCAATGCTTTGAATATGGCAAAAAGTAGTTCAACCGTTCATGCCTGGTGTTATGATGCTATCAAGTTCGCTGCCTAATTAGGCATTATTATTTTTGTTTTTTCTGTTGTTTTCAGATCAGCACACTGAGCCACAATGATTTTCATATTTTCTCAGCTACAGAAAACACTAATCTAACTCAGCCGCAGTAAGAAGCAGCAACCTGTAGAGACTTTCCATTCAGCCTGCACTTCAGCTCAGAGGGATCTTTTCATTCCTGTTACTTGAAAAGAGCTTTGCAGGCCTTCACAGAAAATAGGCTATTCTGTTATGCCATATTAATTTCACAATATAAGGAGCCACCATGGTTCTATGCACATTTGTCTGTCCTTGGCCTTATAGAAGAGCATGCCAGAAGTTTCATTTGATTAGGTTTTATTTTTACTATGGTTTATTTGCCAAGAAACAAACAGTGTGAAGGACTAGCACGTGAGACTACTAAAATCAGCTTGCTATCCAGGTACTCATATTTTCAAGCTAATAAAGAGATTTCATAGTTTGTAAACTCTTGAGTATAGCCGAGAAACTGCCCTGCAGATGCTTTTTCTATCCTTTAATGCACCATTATGACACCTTAGACCAAGACAGTCACATGAATTCCACCTACAGAGGTGACGTCACAAAATGTTTCTATGTATTTCCTTCACTCCAATTCTCTTAAAACTTCTCTAAGCTTTAAACTGCAAGGAAGAGTTTTTCCTAAGCTGATGCTTCCAGGTTATTTACATAATTCTACAGAAAAAATTTACATTTTCGGGAAACATCGAATCATTTAGGTTGGAACTGACTTTTAAGATTGTCAAGTCCAACTATTAACCTAACATTACCAAGTTCACCACTATGCCATGTTCCTAAGAGCCACATAGAATCATAGAATTGTTAAGGTTGGAAGAGACGCTTAAGATCATCCAGTCCAACCATTAACCTACCACCACCAAGTCTACCGCTAGACCATGTCCTCAAGCACTGCATCTACCCGTCTTTTAAACACCTCCAGGGATGGGGACTCAACCACTTCCCAGGGCAGCTTGTTCCAATGCTTGATGACTCTCTAAGTAAAGAAGTTTTTCCTAATATCCAACCTAATTTTTCCCTGGTGCAGCTTGAGGCCATTTCCTCTAGTTCTATCACTTGTTACTAGGGAGAAGAGATCAACCCCCACCTCACTGCAACCTCCTTTCAGGTAGTTGTGTCTACAGGCCTTTTAAGTATCTCTAGCAATGGCAACGCAATCATTTCCCTGGGCAGCCTGTTCCAATGCCTGACAACTCTTTTGGTGAAGAAATTGTTCCTAATATCCAACCTAAACCTCCCCTGGTGCAACTTTAGGCCATTTCCTCTAATCCTGTCACTTGTAACTTGGGAGAAAAGACCAACACACATCTGGCTAAAGTTCCTTTCAGGCAGTTTTACAGAGCAAAATATCTCTCATCTGCCTCTTTTCCTCCAGGCTAAACAAATCCAATTGTCTCAGTTCTCAAATCTTCTCCACTTCAGACTTGTGCTCTATACCCTTTGCCAGCTTCATTGCCCCTTCTTTGGAAACATTGCAGAACTTTAATGTCTTTCCTGTAGTGAAGAGCCAAAGAGTGTGGGTACACAGTACGCCCTCACCAGTGCTGAGCACAGGGGAATGATCACTGCCCTAGTTCTGCTCGCCACACTAGTTCTTACAAAAGCCAAGATGCTCTTGGTCTTCTTGACCACTTGGACACACTGCTGGCTCATTTTCAGCCAGCTGAATGTGAAGGAAGGCTATTGTTTATTTATTTGACATTGCTCAACATGCTTTCAATTTGAAGAATAATTCAAGCCTGACTTTCAAGACAGATAACTTGAAATGCCTTTGAGGATATCTCAGATTTCTTTCTTATAGTCTTGAATTCTCACATCCTAGGTCCTAAAAATCCTCATACGGAATGCTCTTTTTTAGTAAAAATACCACGTTATAGCAAATAAGAAGTATTCACACAACATGTGTCCTTTCTTTTCTGCCCTGTAGAAGAGTCCAGGTCTCAGTATAAGTTTGGGAAGCAGCTCATGTCTTATGAAGCAGGGTTTTTCTATTTTTTTCTAATTTCTAATTTTTGAGTGCTATTATTTTTGCGTTATTCTAAAACTGTATGAAGCCTTTTAGACTTGTCACCATACACTCAGCTTAAAAAATATTAGTGATTTCCACTCATTGTCAGTTTTCCCTTGAGAATGCACATAAAATTGTGAGGTTATTTCTAAGACCTATGAGTTAGAACACTTCTGTACTTCTATACCTCTTTTCCTCTTCTGACCAGTCACAGAAATCTTCTAGGTGTAAGTTTGTTTGGACAATCTCTATCTAATCTAGATAAAAATAGAAGAGGGTTGGCTAGTATGTCAAGAGAGGTCCTCCTCCCCCTATACTCTGCCCTAGTGAGACGTCATCTAGAGTATTGTGTCCAGTTCTGGGCCCCTCAGTTCNAATGGATCCAGGCTCTTCTCAGTGATGGCCAGTGATAGAACAAGGGGAAATGGTTCTAAACTGGAACATAGAAAGTTCCATCTTAATATAAGGAGGATCTTTTTCACTGTGAGGGTGACAGATCACTGGAACAGACTTCTCAGAGAGGTTGTGGAGTCTCCTTCTCTGGAGATATTCAAGACCAATCAGGACATGTTCCTATATGATCTACTCTAGATGATCCTGCTTGGACAGAGGGGTTGGACTGGATGATCTTTTGAGGTCCTTTCCAACTCCTAACATTCTGTGATTCTGTGATAAAACAATGGAACTCACTGGAATAGCTGGTAAATACTGTGAATAGGGCTCCTTTACTGAAGAAAAAATCATCTTGCAATGCATAACCTATTTTTCATCAATATATAGGTACCTGATAGTTATTTTGAGGCCTTCTCTCCCATGATGCTTACTTAAAAGTGGAGAACTTGAGAACACACACAGCAAGTCCTTCAAGTGTGTGGGATAGGGAACAGCAAACAGCTATGCTCTGGATGCAGAAGGAAAAGTTCAGATTCCATGAAGATATTTCCATGAAATACCCACTATTCACACAGGAAAGTGGCTTGTTGAGTTCTTCAGAGATTTTAGTTGTAGTTTTTAAGTGTGGAAACCCCATTATCTATAAACAAAGACACAAGTCTCTATTAAATCTCGTGAGTCTATGTATGTCCAGACATACTGTACTCTCAGTAGTTAAATATCACGGAACCTTGTGATGCAGCAGTAAGTCATTTCTATTGAAAAGTATTGAGGTTAGACTGTTGTTAATATGAGGCTATCCAAAGCAAAGACTTGCTTTGTCTTGTAATAGTGACTGCACACTAAAACAGTAGATGAAATGCATTAACTGTAAAGATAAAATGATATAAATGGAAAAAAGCCACACTCCTCACTTCATGCATACAGTATAAATTCTGTGATAGCTCCTTTCCCTTCCGCAGCCAAATTCATTTAATGAGCATTTTTGCTTGTGCTATCTACTTTAACAAGGTTAACAGCACTTAACAATCTCTGGCTTTCTCTTTAAAACAGGAAGTTTTCCAACTAGCACTCAGTAGTTTAAGGATTTTGCAGCTGTGCAACAAACCTACTAAAGTGTTTAAATTTGTTTTCTGGATAAAATAGGAACTTCATTTAGAAACCAGCAGATGCTTACTTGTTTTGTAAATATTCATAGCAGTCTTCTCCACATACCTTTCCTGTTTTTAAATATTGATGGATAATAGTAGTCTTTTCTTTGGAGTGGGTGAAATTCTGTTAAAACTCATGTTTGAGGATTTAGCTATTTAATTTCACAAAGCCAAAATTTCTTATTTTGCTTTCAGTTTTGTTCAGTAAGTCTTGGTTCTGTGTCCAGACAGTATCAGTCACAGTTACGAAATCTCTTAATTTTGTGTTTTAGGATCGAGCATGGCTTTTTCTTTTCTTTTTTTTTTTTTTTTTTTTTTTTTATAGTAAAAAAANTTTTTTTTTTTTTTAAGTAAGGTAGAAACATCAGAAAAATTTGCAGGAAGTTGGATTTGCAGAGGAGAATTGAGTGTTAGGGTGCTACATGTCACAAATATTATACTTACATACTAATTAATTATAGGTCATACTATTAAAAAACCCACAAACTAATCTTATAATATAAAGTGGAACCTTTATTTCATATTGAGAATTTTGCAGTCATATGTAGTTAGATATTCCAAGCTACTTCCATCTGTTAATTTAAAATGACAGTTTCACAAATTTGAGTGTAAATAAATAATGCCTTCAGTAAGGCATTTGACACTGTATCCCACAGCATCCTGGTGGGCAAACTGAGGAAGCGTGGCCTGGAGGGTAGAGTAGTGAGGTGGATTGAGAGCTGGTTGAAGGGAAGAAGTCAGAGAGTTGTAATCAATGGGGCAGAGTCTGGCTGGAGGCCTGTAACTAGTGGAGTCCCTCAGGGGTGGTTACTGGGACCGGTGTTGTTCAGTGACTTCACTGATGAGCTGGATGAGGGAATAGAGTGCACAATCAGCAAGTTTGCTGATGATGCAAAGCTGTGAGGGGTGACTGACACACCAGAAGGTTGTGCCCTGATTCAACAGGATTTCGACAGGTTGGAGAGCTGGGCAGGGAAAAACTGAATGAGCTTTAAAAAGGGCAAGTGTAGGGTATTGCATCTGGAGATAAACAGCTCCAGGNGAGGAGACTGAGGGGTGACCTCATTAATGTTTCTAAATATGTAAAGGGTGAGTGTCAGGAGGCTGGATCCAGGCTCTTCTCAGTGGTGGCCAGTGATAGAACAAGGGGAAATGGTTCTAAACTGGAACATAGAAAGTTCCATCTTAATATAAGGAGGACCTTTTTCACTGTGAGGGTGACAGATCAATGGAACAGGCTTTCCAGAGAGGTTGTGGAGTCTCCTTCTCTGGAGACATTCAAGACCAATCAGGACATGTTCCTATGTGATCTACTTTAGATGATTCTGCTTGGGCAGAGATGTTGGACTGGATGATCTCTTGAGGCCTCTTCCAGCTCATAATATTCTGTGATTCTGTGAAATGCAATAGAGTGAATATGTGGGAGAGCTTTTCTTTTTCTTCTACTTCTACTGACTTTACTTACATAAAGCAAAGGCCTCAAATGAAATCGGAATTCAGTTGAACTAGGTATTGTGGATTTCTTATCTCACAAATAATTTACTATCATAATAACTTTCAAAAAGTAGGAAAATTAAGGTATTAACACCAGTAATCTCAAAATTCTCCTTAATCATAAATATCTGTCATTTCTTACAGTGGACTTTGCTGACTGCCGATTCATTAAATTGTGTTGCACATGAACAGAAACAAAACTTTGAAAAATCTCCATGAGAGGTTAAAATAATTTATCCAAGTTCATTATCACCTGAAGTAGGATACAGTTTATCTGCTTTGTATGTAGAGCAGTTAATTTTTTTTCTTGATACATGGAGCATGGAATATACACACATCCTGCTATTCTTCAAGCTTTTTTTTGTTTTTGCCAAACACTAAGATGCCATATCAACGGTTGTACAAGTATTTAATTATATTGTTGTACAGGCATTTATGTGCATATTCATAACTCTTCTAATCTGTATCAACTATGTTAGCAGTAGTAAAATTTACATGACTATGCTCTCTAGTGAAACTCACTAGAAAATCTGTCTGAGACTGAAGTGCTAGAAAAAAGGCAATGGCCACGGGGACAAAATGAGCAATAAGTAGAAGCCCACAAAATTTTTATCCCATTTAAAAAAGAATACAGTATTTTACATGGCTGTATGACCTTATGATTGTCCTGGGACCCAGAGCTGCAATTAGAAGTACGTCACTGAGACTAGATAAGGCTGAAATAGTAAATCAGTGCCGCTCTGACTCCTGTTTTATCAGAGAATAAATATAGAAATTGTACTTTCACTAAAATTATTTAATCAAAATCATTTTGCTACTAAGGAGAAAAAGGAAAGCATACATAAGCCTTTGAAAACCTGGTATGCTGCCAGCAGAAACAACTTGTACGACAAAATTACCTTAATTGGGGAAATAATGTACTGATTTACATTGTTACTCCTGTTTTGAATGCTGTGGCAATATTGCATAGTCAGGATGAACAAAATGTTCCTGAATTTATATGTTTGGCTTTAACTTACATCTAGCCCTGTGCAAGCAAGTATTTAATTTAACCAGAAAAACAATACATGAAGTGGTTTGTTTATTCAAGGAAAAAAATAACATGACTTTTGATAAGAACCTGCATGTCTAATCTGAAAGGGGTATTTGAAAGCTTTAGTTGTTTACTGGTAAACATCTAGAGAAACATTAGCTTTTAAACAATTGTGGGGTTTTCCCCAACGTTGGAGTTCTACAACCATTTAACACATATGCAGAGCACAAGGCTTGAGTGAAAACCTTCCTGTCCCCCAACTGCAGTAACTCAGGAGGGTCTTTCTGCAAAGGAGGAACATAAAAGGGTAGGTCTTGCTCTAATGTACTGAGGTAAGACTGCCTGAAGCAGTGTAGACCGACTTCATGGTACAGTCTGTTTAGAGGGTTAGGTTGACCTGTACAATTTGTTTGTAAGAGATAATTAAATGAAAAGGGCATCTTTTGATGTCTTAGAAGGAAAAGCTTAACTAGAGGAAGACCAGATAGCACAGATAACTTTTCCTCAGCACAGATGAGGACTATCTATTTTAGTTACAATACTAACTATATTTTTGTAAGAGAGATATTTATGCCTTTTCTTGTGTGAAAGAGATAATTATTTTTTTTCCAGGATTTTGAGCTGAGCTGGAGCTGGTTTAAAGAAAGGTTAATTGCAAGTAGTTTCCAAAAAATGTGTGAGAAAGCACAAGAATTGTTTGGAAATGAGTAGGAAGCAATGCCAGATGCCTTTTCAGGCTGTTTGGAGGGGAGTCAAACTTTCCATAATCAATTAAGTGCAGTAATATTGGGGTGAGGACTGAAACTATGTTCCAAGCTGGAACATAAAAAGTTTCATCTTAATATAAGGAGGAACTTTCTCACCATGAGGGTGACAGATCACTGGAACAGGCTGCCCAGAGAGGTTGTGGAGTCTCCTTCTCTGGGGACATTCAGGACATGTTCCTGTGTTATCTAATCTAGATGATCCTGCTTGGGCAGCGGGAGTGAACTAGATGATCTTTCAAGGTCCCTTCCAACTCTTAATATTCTTTGATTCTGTGAAACTGTTGGAACAAAGACTTGAAAATGAAGACAGACATTAAGAAGCTTGTATTGCTTATGTTAAATCCATATGAGAAATCGATAGCATTTTCTGCATGTTTTATAGCCATTGTCCTACCTTCTTGATTTTTTTTTTGCTCTACTAGAAGCATTGTGGATAGGCATTAGCAAGACAAGAATTTTCTATCATAGTCAGAAAAGTGTATAACAGCAATCAGGATATGAGGTGACTGTGCTCATCTAAGGAACTGAAAAATTTGACCATTTTTAGAGTGTAATCCTAAAGGAGTATGGGGGAAGTGTATGCAAAAATATTTCAGTAACTTGAGGTAAGCCTCTGCGTTTTGACTTTTAGTCAGGCTGAAGACTAATATTTTTTGTTGCATTAGTGATAGTGTTGTGAAAAATAAGAGGTATGTATTCAGTAACTTGAATGTTCCATGATTTGGTTGAAACACTTCTTGAGAAAACCCATATTCCACAACGAGGAATCAGAAAGTAGTTTCTGTTTCTTTATAACTTGTCTGGTGCCCTATACTCCTCTCCCATTTAAGAATTAATTTTCATTTTAAGAATAAATCCCTGCATTGATGGAATAAGGAGTTAGATGCATTAAAACTCGCAAAGCCCTCAGCTGTGACAGCAGTACGAATGTTTTAATGCCAAAAGTGAAGAAATGTCAGAGTTACAACTCTGGCATCTAGTTACCTATCTACATCTTTTCTATTAGCAATCTTGGAAAAACTGTAGACTTAAAAACAGAGGGACCTCAGTAAGCCAAGCACTTGTTTGAATTGTTGCTTGTACGTCTCGATTTTTAGTTACTGCCATCGACTTACCTCTAGATGGCATACTAAAAAAATGAACTTTTTCAGTTACTGTATTTTAATATTAGATCATTATTAAAGCAACAGGGAAGCAAAGATCTTACAGTATTTGAAGTAGTTCACAAAATATTAATTTTTATTAATAAAATTAGTTAATGAGCCTCTGCTCATCCCTTAAACTCACTGATCATGTGTTCCTTACATTGTTTTACCTCTTCAGTGCTTAGTCCTTAGTCCTTTGGAATTTGTTTTGGGATATTTTGGATGGTTCCTGT
>VXBZ01010987.1:141211-169297 GCA_013399135.1 Heliornis fulica | reverse complement strand
CATAAGAAATAAATAATAAAATAAAATAAAATAAAATAAAATAAAATAAAATAAAATAAAATAAAATAAGTTATAGGATCAATGATCTATCATTGTTTGCTATCACTGAGTTCAGTTTGCTATCACTGATAAATGTGATTAGGCTTAACATGACTGTAGTTATTGTGGATCAGGGAGTCTGTATCAAACAACTGTATGCGGGTGCAGAAATCCATCTCGGATGAAGATCATGATTAATATGTGTATTTTCTAACATTTTTAAACTAATCTCTTTGAGGCTTATTGGAGGACACAGTAATTACGTTTACAACCCTTGTATGATGTAGCATTGCTCATACTCTATCACAGTTGTATGCTGCTACACATCCCCCAACTATGAAAAGTATTGAAGGATGTATAATATTTTACAGGTTATTTTAAGAATGAGAGCTTACCAAAGTGTCATTGGCATGTGATCATTGTGGAGGCTATTACAGATTTTCATTTTCACAGCTTTTTGACCTATTGTGAACAGGTGAGGACAGATTGAATCTAGTGTTTCACAAAGAAGCAACTTATGTTTTAGTTACCACTACTCATGTAGTTTGTGCACTGTGAGTTGATGTGAAAAATCGGTCATGGATAATGCATCTTCTCACTGTGCTGCTCGTGTTTCTCTGGTGGCGTGCTCTGGAAGATGATGCACTGCTGTACCATGCAACACATGCAGCAGTGGTATCTTTGTCCATTTACTGCATTTTATAGCTCTTCTCTGGCTTTGGAAAGGCACTCCCCATACTTTTGGAAGTTTTTCCTGCATGTTAATCCAAGTGAAGGTCTGGACTGGGAAAATGCAAGAGTATAGTCCAACTTACGTCAAGATCTTGCGGAGAGCTAATGACATATACAGCACAGGGCTGGATTTTACATCATTTAATGTTTATGTGCTTGTGATACTGAAGAGTTCTAAATAGTTCAAAAATTTCTGAAGACACTCAAATATTTCCTCAAATATTTTGTCAGCTGCTTGATAGGGCACTACTGTTAACCAGGGTATGTGAGGGGTATTCTAAAAAACTTTCTGAGGAAATTGCAATTCTGTTTCTAATTCTGCTGCACTCTTGCTTGTTTTGCTGTGGTTCTTCTGCCACTTGAGGAAAATTGTGCAGAGCATAAATACTGTAGTGTTGGGGCTTCCCTTAAATTAGATCAGTGAAAGACTTCCAAATGCTATGCTAAGAGTAATCAGATTTAAATTAACTTTGCAGTTTTCCCTTATTCACAGCTTGGAGTTCAGCTTTGTTAGAAGGGAAAAACGGGCTCAGTCAGCCAGGAGCAGGATGCAGGAACTGGCAGTCTTTGGCAGCTAGAGCCATTTGGAAATTTTCTGTGACGGCTACTTAGGGATCTTTCTTCTAGAAGGACAAATATGTGAGAGCTATTCCACAGAAGATAATAAAATGCTGAGCAACCAGTACTTTTCTGAGTGCTGAAGTCTTGAGCAGGATCTGCAAACCAGTTGCTGTGTACTTTAGATTAACTGCCAAGTTACTGGGTTTTTCCCTCAGTGAAATCTTATGTGCATTAGTAGCTCCTGAAGAACGACACTTTGGACTAGTTAGATATCCTACATCAAGTTTGATCAGTTAAAGGTTTTGAGGTAGCCTTAAACTTCATGAGCACCTCTTTTACACTAAGCATCCATAATCTGCTAGGTTATAAATAGTTTTTGGGGGAACACTTTCAAAAAATATTTACTAGATTACATATGTTTTTTTCTGCCTGCACCTAATCTGATTCTCCTGTGACTGGTAGCTGGCATACTGTTTGTGCTCTGAGCGCCAAATGTCCTTTTCTCAGTTCAAAAATTAGTTCACCGATTCCTTCTCGCATCTTCTTTTATTAATTATCATCTTTTCCCTCTCCCCACCCCCACTTATCAGATTAATATATTTTACTTACAATATTTCTAACAAGAGTTCCTTCTGCCTGAAAATGAGAAACTCAGACTCTAAACCAAATTTTTGGCATCTCATCTAGATTTATTTTGTAATTTTTTCTGGGAAATATAGTCTTCTAGATGACTGGGCAGAATTTTAAAGAACCTTCTGGATTCAGAAGCTCATAGTGTAAGCTCATAGTGAGCTCATAGCTCATATTACATCCCTCACTATACCATGAATTTGTGAATGTAATTTCTTAATTTACTTTAATCTGGCAGTATTTAAATGTCTGTGTTAAGCTTCCAATGAATTTTATTGACAATTTCATTTTTTGTGTGCTTTTTCGGATAGAATTTTAATGCTGCCTTGGTGGCTTTTAGAAAGGTAGGAGTCTCACATTAGCTGAAATTTTGCACAACATTTAATGCCAGATCAATTTTCACTGATCTCAAAACCTATCTCCTTTTATCATTAACTTAATGTTATTTTTATTAGTGATTCACCACAAACAAAGATTGTCTGTATTTGCAGTTGTAGTTAATTCTAGACCCACTGTCAGCATTTTGCCAGACTGTTTGTTTTGTCTGCTTTAGTTTATTTAATGTATCACTTAGATGAAGCAAATAAACCTTTGCTCTGTTTTTCCAACTCATCAGAGTTCAATTCATTGTAATATATATTAATAAATTATGAACGTACTTGCATTTTATTTTGTAATGTAGGGAATTCTTATTATAACACAATAAAATTTCATTTGCATTTTATTGTCTACATATAAACAGAAATATCTTTGTCTACTTTTTGTCATACTGCTAGAAGCAAGTTTATATCTGCTTTAGTGGCCACTGCTTCATACAATGCATACGGAATTTAGTGTTCGACACAGCCATGCTGGGCATTGGTTAACCATTTAATTGAGAATTATAGCAAGAATGAAGGAAATGTTTTTCCTGGCAAACAGCATGAGGAAAACATGGAGGAAATAAATTTTAGGAAGCAAGGAAAGCATGAAAAGAAAATATGATTAGGTGGAGAAGATAGCATTGGACAATAACGGGTAGTCTTTTACCATTAGTGTATATTTATAACACTGTAGTCTGGAAGCAATACAGGTTGTATTGACACATGTCCCTGGTACCTTCTGCCTACACTATCTCTACTCTGAGCAGCCATTCTCAGAACACTTTTTCTAGGCTGCTGGAGAATGTTTGTCAGAACCTTGAGGTAGCAGTTGGCTGTATGTATCAACCTTTGGTGGGATCTTTCTATTGACATGCAAATGACCGTGCAATGGGCAAGCTTTGCTGTGATTTACACATCTTTTGCATCAAAAGAAATTGCATCCTATTCACCACATCAGTGATGTACTAACAGCTCTACCGGTACTAAAAACCAGTTCCTTCCAGATAAAAGAAGTACAAGAGCTGCTGCTGAATTACATTTGTAGTCCAAGAGCTTATTCCAGAGTTATTTCACAATCATTCATGGGAAAATTTCTGTAAATTATCCTTTTGTACAATATTCAACTAGAATTAAAGGTTTTTCTACCAGGCTAGATGTAATACTGTGCCATGTGGCTGTAAGTTTGTGTCAAAAACCTCTGCATACATTAAGGCATCAAGATGTGGAATTTCTGTGTACACTGAAGGCTGACAGCCTAAGAATGCCACAGTGTGTGTTGATGAGCAGAGCTGTTGCTTGCATACCTTGTATGCCAAGAATCTTCCCCAGTGCTTATATTTACAGAAACAGTAAAACATTTAAAATAGGCTAATTTTTCTAGCAGTGCTGTGGAGCATGCTCTTGTGTGGGAGTGTAGGGGACTGCTCACATCAGGAACTTCTTTGAACACCTCTGTGGCTGCAGAGTGGCAGCCTGTCTGGGTAGGGTGATATTTGCTTGGGAAACCATTGCATCTTTTCTCCATGAAGATCACTGACAGTTTGAAGGGTTTGAAGTAGCTTTGTGCTATGTCATGAGTCTTGAGTTTGGCTCTGCTGTGTCTTACTGAAGAGTCCAGCACAGTCAAGGCTTCAATTTCTGATGGAAGCTACTTTTTAACATTGATCCTTCTCTTCTATGTATCTCATTAAAAGGCAGTGATTAGAGTTCTGGCTTAGTCTTTTATGAGCCTGTGATTAGTCTGTGCACCAATACACAATCCCAGTTCTCTAGAATTTCAGTTTTCAGGCACCACGTGATTGAACCTTATATTGGTAACTTTTATTCCCTGATATTCTACATGGCTTCATAAACAGTACTTCAGTTCTTTCATTTCTTATTATCACCTTCCATTGAAAAAGAGCATTTATAAATCTTCCACCCACTGATTTTTTTGTGAAATTGATCTCTTACAATAACATTCATCTGACTGAATGAGCAGCTACATTGGAAAAAATAATAAAAAAGGAGTGCTCCTCAGTCAATTTGTGTTAACTGTTAAGACTCCTATAATTTTTTATAAGTTTTATTACCTAAGCTATGAACAAACTTTGAGTTTTCTGTTTTTGGTTAGAGAACACAGGGCTGCTAGTGGGATAAGGAGACAATAGCTTGCTTAAATCTCTTCTAAAAATCACCTTTTTTTCTCTAAATATGGGCCTTATCCCGAAATATTTGCAATATTACTACTTTCGAATTACTTTCCCTTATAGGGACTAAAGACTTGTTTCTTCCTCCTCAAACTACTGCAAATCTCCTTGCGTTTTGCAGCAGATTGATGTTATTGTTTTCAGATATGTCTCACTTTAACTTCCTAAAATAATAATCTATAAAATGAAATAACTTATTTAGAAGAGCTAGCAGTCACAATAATGTGTTTTGATAAGATTTGTAAGATTGGAAAATGAAGTACTGAAAAATTTTGAAAGTGACAAAAATTCAAATCATTTGGTCAATGTTAGCTCAGCAGTAGAGTATGCCCCATGGGCTTTCTGATAAAGATACATTTAGAGACAATCTTTATGCTTCCCAACGAAGATGAGAATTAAATCTTTGATTTTGGCTTCTTCTTCTCAAATACCACCAAGCTAACACTGGAGGAACAAGAACTATGACTACAATATCTTTATTTCCAAAGACAGCCTCTTAAAAAGTGTTGTGGTTTTGTAGTAAATAGATTTTGGGTAGTTCTGTCATANTCAATGGAATTACAACCACTAAAAATTACACAAAAATAATATAAAATCATCCATGCAGTAAGTGCTCCTGGCTGTTATCCTTTACCTTCTAGTTTTGTGTTTCAAAAATCAAGTTGCTAAATGTGGGTCTCCGGACACACAGAGTGAAGATGATATATTTTTAGTAAAATTCTAAAATATTTTTTTCTCCAAAATATGCAAGAGATTTGAGCTGCTGGTTAGAAAATTTGTCAAGGACATGGTACATCTGGGTTATTTATCATATGGCAATTGGAGTTTAATTTTTTATGCAACAGTATCAACAAGAGAGTTTATCTAATGAATTTGTGCCTTGGCAAAAAAAAAAAAAAAGGAAGTGTAAATGTTGAATGTCAACAGCATTTCACATCAAATCAAACTAGAGGGCACTGCTCTACAGGGCACAGTGTCATTTGGACTTGTTCATAGTCTCATTACACCCATCCTATATGGAGATACTGGCCATGGTCATCATGTAGACAATTTGGTGACCTCACTGAACAGGNCCTTGATAAATTACTATTAACAATAAAACTCTTCAGGAAGTATGTTATCTTTTACAGTCATTCAGCCAACACAGAAGATACTTTTTCAGTGTCTTTGAATAAGACTAAGCTGAGAATTGAAAGAAATAACGGACATTTTAAAAAGTTAAATCAATCATAGAATGAAAATTAACTAAGTTTGTCCATACAGAAAAGACAGTTCAAAGGCATGTAATTCTATACTTGAACAGTAATTCTATACTAGACAGACAAGGTACCTGTATTATTTTGAGTCGTATGGCATGAAAGAGTTCACATACTATGAGTACATAATTATAGAAATACGTCCCAAAAGAGTAAAAGCTGATAGACATTCAGGTGATCTAGCCAAGGTAACCTGAGGTAAGTAACTGAATTTCAATCCATCAATCTCATAAATGATAAAACTGTACCACAGAGAAATCTTTTTAGGCTGCACGTGTGCAGTCTGGCATATTACTAACAGTGCATAGCCCTCGGTTGTATCTTTGATGTTTAGAGATCACAAGCAGTGGTATTTGTCTTCTGATAAGTAGTGAGGAGTGTAACTTGTGCAATTGCCAATCTATGAGTCAAAGGTTTGAAGAAGCTGAGATACTGAACTTTGAACATGGTTACTACTGTTTCCCAGCCTTGGAGTTGCAGTTTGGCAAGATAATAGCTGGGACATTGCCCTTTTTAGAGAAGCAGAAAAACTCCATAACTAAAGAAACAATAATTTCCCTTGCAGACAAAGAGACTTCTCCTAGATTTGATGCTTCGATATGGACGTTGTCTGTATTTATATTGCTTAATAAAACTGTCAGGGAGCAAAACCAAGCACTGGACCACCAATGGTCACCACTCCTTACTTGTTAACAACCAACACAATGCAGTTATGGCTGGGCCAATTAGTCTGTGACTATCCTGCCTGTTGACTAGCCTATGCCAACTAGTTTAGGCACAGATAAAGGGATAGCATGCACCAAGACCATGTAGTATGGAAATAGATGAGCTGCACTGCTCTCTGACGCTGTCCATATATCTTCAGATACATATGTTCTCTTGAGCATTCAGCTGTTATGAAAACACACCTTTGACAAGTTGAAAAATAATCTTCCCTCCTTCAGGCACTCTGTACTGAAAATAATAGTAATAATATCCTACCATGAAGGTGACAGAGCACTGGGACAGGCTGCCCAGAAAGGTTGTGGAGTCTCCTGCTCTGGAGACATTTAAGACTAATCTGGACATGTTCCTGTGTGGTTTAATCTAGATGATCCTGCTCGGGCAGGGGGGTTGGACTAGATGATCTTTCGAGGTCCCCTTCCAACTCTTGGCATTCTGTGATTCTGTGATTCTGTGGGAATACCATATATGGCTTCGATGAATGATATGACAGGTATGTGTCTCCTATTGCATGGTCAGGATATTGTCCCTTTTGGTCATTTCCTGAGCATATATTAGATTTTACATAGTTTCTGTGCTAAATTTGGCAGGGATAGAGTTAATTTTCTTCACAGTAGCTGGTATGGGGCTGTTTTGGATTTATGCTGGAAACAGTGTTGGTAATGCAGAGACATTTTCATTGCTGCTGAGCACTGCTCATCCAGAGCCAAGGGGTCTTTTGCTCTTCACCCCACCCCACCATTGAGTAGGTTGAGGGAGCACAAGGAGTTGGGGGAGGAGACGGCTGGGTCAGCTGACCCCAACTAGCTCGTGACAACTGGCATGACTGTATGGCCTCATGCTCAGTATATCATGGGCTTGATGAAGAGTAGGAAGGGCCATTTGGAGTGATGGTTTTTGCCATCCCATTTTGGCACACACATGATCAAGCCATACTTTCCCAGAGATGACTGGACACCTGCTGGACAATAGGAAGTGGTGAATGAATTTCTTATTTGCTTGCGTGTGTGGCTTTTCCTTTACCTATTAAACTCTCTGTATCTTGGACCACCAGTTTTCTCACTTTCAGCTGTGAGTCTCCCCCATCCTGCCATGGGGGAGTGAGCAAGGGCCTGTGTGGTGCTCAGCTTCCAACCGGGGGAAAACCAGGATGGTTCAGTAGTTACTGGCTTTTAACAAGGCACTTGTGCAGCGGAACACTAAGAGGTCACTTCTGCTGCAGGTGTTTGTACTGCTCTGCTGGCATCACTACTGATTAAGAATGAGTCCCCTGCCTAGGCCCTGACTGAGCACTGAAATACTCCAGAATGTTCAATACACAGAAATGAGTAAAAATTCTGGATTATTAATAGCATTCCATTGGCTGCCTTAAGTATCAGACTTTGATAAAATTTGTGGCACCTTACTTTAGTCTGCTGTGTTTCCTACATATTGCCAATGGAGAGATTGCATAAAGCAATCTGGACAATCCATGTTAAACACACTTATGGGAATTAAAATATCAGCTGCTGTTTGCAGGTGGAAAGCAGAGAAGAACATAGGACTTGCTAGGACTGAAGTTAAATTCTTTACCTAGAAGTAAAAAATGGTAACAGGTATTTACTGGAAAAAAACCCTATGTACTGTTCATTTTCTTAAGAGTTACTATGATAAATTTGTAAGGATAATTCAGTTAGGGATGTGTCTGTGCTTGTCAGTTGTGGTCTGTTGCTTATCATTTTGAATTTAATCTTTCTGTCACCCTAAGTGTCTTTCTAAGTTATCCCCTCCACTTCTTATTGAACAGATTCTTGCACTGCCATATGAGTTCCTAAAAATATACACATGTTGATGGCGGTGGTTCCAAGAATGTAATACCTATGGGGAATGTATTTGCTTTATTTGTTTTGTTTGTTTATGTTTGTTTTGTTTTGTTTAACTGCTGACAATTCAAAGTTATAGAATCATAGAATCATAGAATAGCTTTGGTTGAAAAAGACCTTCAAGATCATGGAGTCCAAATATCTATCCAGCCCCACTAGGTCCATTACTAGACTATGTCACCAAGCACAACATCTGCTCTTTTAAAGAGTCACCTCCAAGAAAGGTTACTTTCCTGGGCAGCCTGTTTCAATATCTGATAACCTTTCAGTAAAGAAATTTTTCCTTATATCCAACTTAAACTTTCTCTGACATAACTTCAAGTCATTGCCCCTTGTTCTTTCACTAGTTACCAGAGAGAAGAGACCAACCCTTACATCACTACAACCACCTTGTAGGTAGTTGTAGAGAGCTATGAGTCTCCCCTCAGTCTCCTTTTCTCCAGAGTAAACAGTCCCAGTTCTCTCAGCCAATCCTCACAAGATTTGCCCTCCAGACCCTTCACCAGCCTGGTTACCCTTCTCTGAGCACATTCCAGGACCTTGATGCCGTTCTTGTAATGAGGGGCCCAAAACTGCACATAGTACTTGAGGTGTGGCCTCACCAGTGCTGAGTATAGGGGAAGGACCATTTCCCTACTCTTCTTGGTCATACTGTTCCTCACGCAGGTCAGGACGCCATTGGCCTTCTTGGCCACTTGAGCACACTGCTGGCTCATATTCAGTTGGTGTTCAAGCAACATCCCCAGGTCCTTCTCTGCATGGCAGCTGTCCAGCCACTCTGCCTCAAGCCTGTAGCACTGCATGGGATTGTTATGTCATATTCAGTCAGCTGTTGATCAACACCTCTAGGTCTCTCTCCTCCAGACAGCTCTTGAGCCAATCCTCTCCAAGCCTGTATGGGCTTGGAGTGACTCAAGTGCAGGATGCAGCACTTGTCCTTGTTGAACCTCATGCCATTGGCCTCTGCCCATAGATCCAGCCTGTCCAGGTTCCTCTGTAGAGCCTGTCTACCCTCCGACAAGTCAACACTCCTGACAATCTTATTATCATCTGCAAATTTACTGAGGACACACTCAATTCCTTTATCCAAGTCATTGACAAAGACATTAAACAGAACTGGACCCAGTACTGTGTCCTGGGGAGCACTGCTGGTGCCTGGCCACCCAGCCAGTGTTTCACCCGGTGAAGCATATGCCAATACAAGATATGAGCCATCAGTTTCTCTAGGAGAATGCTGTGGGGAGCTGTGTCAAAGACCTTACTGAAGGCCAAGCAAACACCTTTCCCAGGAGCTCTCTGTAACATTCCTGTTTCCTTCTAGGCTTGGTCTTCTGTCCCCTTGTTCTCTGTGCATCATCATGTCTTGTGCGTGCTTGAACTGTAGCTTTACAACTTCTTATCTACAAGTTAAAATTGTGAAAAATATTTGCATTGCTATAGGAAACTCTTTCTGCAAGAATGAATCTGAGAGGAAGGAAAAAAAATTGGCATATGAAAAATTGTCATTGTGAGAAACTTCAAGGCTAGCACAAGTCTCAGTACACACTGATAAAAATACTCAATTTATTCTGTTTAGACATTTTTAGTGCATTGTGTAGATTCAGTATCTAAGATTTTAATAACAAATATTTAAATATTTGCATATTCTAGAAACTGGAAGATAACTGTGAAGGATGAATTAAGGTACCTAGAAAGAAACAAAAATTTTGCAACTGTTTTGTTATCATAGCATTATAAATGGCACAATATCAGACTAACAAGAAGGATGAGCAATGTCTTCACTTTGCAAAATTATTAAATGTAGGGTGGATGACCTTTCTAACTGATTCAAAATGTTTGTTAAAATTTTCAGAAGTGCTAAAGGGTCAGATTTTTATGGCTATTTAATTTCTAAAGCAATAAAGATTTTAGAAATACTTATATATGTGTCTTCAGGCAGCTATAGGGAGATGCCTTGCACTGATGAGATTTACACATCCAACACATTGCCAAAAGCAATACATAGGTGTTACGAGCCCTTCCACACATGTAGGTTGTGGCATAACTATTCCCATGAAATGTGGCTGAAGATAGTAAATAAAAGGTGATGCTGAAGGGCAAGCTAGAAAACAAGTGATGTACCTGTAGTGATGATACAAAGATCAGAAGGAAGGGCCTGTCTGAATATAAATTTTCATTTATCATTTGAGTGTGGGAGTGCACTGAGTCACTGAACTGGAGGGGAAGTGGTAATACATCACACAGGCATATAATTCCTTTATTGGATCTAGTTTTTTCTTTGGACAATTAGCACACCCCTGTAAAAATCTGAGGCACTTCCTGAGGTATATACTTTCTTATTGATCAAAGGCATTTATTGTAATTCACTTGACAGTGTTTTAAAGTTTCCTGCTAGGTATGGTACCTACAAATGTTTTTGGTAGTGAAGTATTGAAGAATAGTGTTTTTCTTTCACTCTGCAAAGGTTCCCAACAGATTGTAAACTGCAAATGGTCTTACATGGAAAGAATATAGTTCCCAAGGGAGTATCATTGCAGGTTTGCTATGAGTCAAATATATTGCATCATAACGCAGTAATTTTAGCAGTCATTTGATCTATTAGAAATCATAGGAATTTAGTTCTGCAAACAGTAATGTTGTAAACCAATTTGTTTCCTTGAAGATTGCCATGCCAGATGGAGTTATCTCTTCATGCTGAAGATCTTACTAAGTGTTATATGAATTTGAGATGAGAAGCAATTTTGAAATCTTCAGAAGACAGAGCAACTCGTATGAGCTTCCTGCAGTTAGCAAAAATTTCCAAGTCCAGATGTATAAATCCAGGTAACACAATTCTTACTTTCAGGACCTGCTGAAGTCAAATCAGGGTTGTTATGAAAACATGGCTAATGAGGAGCTGGTCTGTGCAAAAGAGCTTAGAATATGTCCCCGTCAGTTAGAACTATAGAATTAAGAAGAAAATTAGGTTTGAGGGAACCATCTAATGTAGCCCCTGATCATGTTGAAATTGGATCGTGTTAGTCAGGGTCTTGTCCCAGGGGTATCCTGGAAATCTGGAAGGATGGAGATTGTAGTCACTTGAGCTCCTATCTGGAAGGATGGAGATTGTAGTCACTTGAGCTCCTATCCAGTCCTTAACCACTCTTACTGCAAAAGGTTGATGTATTTTGACCCTGATATCTAGTCAGAATTTCCTTTGCAGCAATTTCTTTTCATAACCTCTTGTTTTACTGCCATTTACCTTAAAGAGAAGTCTGTCTTAGTCTTCATAAAAACTTATAACTGAACCTGAAGATAGCAGTTAGACTCTGTCAAACATTCTTTGCTCCAGTGTGAACAAGCTCAGGTCCTGCAGCTGGTCCTCACACATCATATGCTCCTTCCTTTTAACGATCTTTATAGTTTTTATCTGTATTTTCTCCAATTTTGGATGTCTGTCTTGTACTGGGGGGCCAAAACATGTCTCCAAGCCTGGTGTCACTGTCAGAATTTTGGGGTTTTTGATCATGTGTTGGTCTATACGACTTCAAGCCTATTGGTCATACCCATCCAAAAGGATTTTTGTTCAGGAGTTTGGAGGGTTCACTGAAAAAAGTTTTAAACTGTATTTGAAGGGGAAAAGAGGTAAAAAGAGGCTCACTACAAATAAGCCTGGGGGTAGCCAATTTTGGAGGTACTACTATATGCTAGCAAAGTCCTTCAGTCTGCCATCTCAATGCAAGTAGGGGATGGAAATCCACATAGCAGCAAAGACACAAGAGGTATTGATGTGTTTGAAACCATGAAATTGCCTGAGAACAGTCATATAGGAATTAGGTTTTGTCCCCTAGAAAAGGTGACAAGGTCAATAGACCAACTGAAGCATATCTACACCAGTACACACAGCATGGGCCACAAACAAGAGAACTAGAAGCTGCTGTGCAGTAGGAAAACTGCAATAGACTTGCAGTCACAGGAACATGGTGGGATGAGTGACACAGCTGGAGTGCTGCTATGGATGACAACAAACTCACCAAAGAGGGTAGGCTCGGAAGGAGAGGTGGTTGAACAGTCCTGGATGTTAGGGAGTGTTTTGACTGTCTGGAGATTGGTGATGGTGATTAATGGTCAAGTGTTTATGGGTAAGAAATCAGGGGAAAGGCAGAAAAGGAGATATCATGGTGGGAGTCTGTACTACACTACTCAACCAGGATGAAGAGGGAGAGGAAATATTATAGAAGCACCTGGGAGCAATCTCAAAATCACTAGCCTTTGGTCTTTTGGAGATCTGCAACTTACAGACTTGCCTGCGGGAAATGCAATACAGCAGAGAGGAAACCATTCAGGAGGTTCCTGGAGTGCATGGAGGAGAACTTCCTGACACAGGTGGTGAGGAAGCCAACGAGGGAAGGTTCCTGCTGGACCTACTGCCTCTGAGCAGAGGAGAACTTGTGGGTGATGTGGTGGTTGACGGCTGTCTTGGGCACAGTGATCAGGAAATTATCATGTTTTTGAATCTTAGAGAAGGAGGGAAGGGAGTTAACAGAACTGCTGCCTTGGACTTATGGAGGGCAGACTTTGGCCTGTTTAGAGGCCTGGTTGACAGAGTCCTTTGGGAGTCATTCCTGAGGGCAAAGAAGTCCAGGAAGAGTGGACATGGTTCAAGAAGGAAATCTTAAAGGCACTGGAGCAAGCCATCCCTATGTGCCAAAAGACAAGATCTCCAGGGAGGATGACTGGGCTGGCTGAGAAGAGAACTTTGGCTGGAACTCAGGTGGTAAAATAAAGAAAAGAATATATTGGTTTCTTCTCTCAAGTTACAAGTGACAGGATTAGAGGAAATCACGAATCACACGGAATCACGGAATAACCACGTTGGAAAAGACCTTTAAGATCATCAAGTCCAACTGTACCTGTCCTCTCCTAAACTATATCCCTGAGCACCTCATCTACCCATCTGATAAATACATCCAGCCACCTCCCTGGGCAGCCTGTTCCACATCCCAACAACTCTTTCAGTGAACAATTTTTTTCTAACATCTAATCTGAACCTGCCCTTGTGCAGTAACTTCTGTGTCCAGATCTGGACACAGTACTTGAGGTGCGGTCTCCCTAATGCCAAGTGCGTTGGCACAATCACCTCCCTAGACCTGCTGGCCACGCTGGTTTTGATACAAACCAGAATGCCATTGTCCTTCTTGGCTACCTGGGCTCACTGCTGAGTCATATTCAGTCAGCATTCAACCAACCCCCCCAGGTTCTCCTCTGCCTGGCAGCAGCGGTCTAGTCACTCTTCCCTAAGCCTGTATTGCTGCATGGGGTTGTTCTGTCCCGGGTG
Organism: Heliornis fulica; assembly: GCA_013399135.1. Taxonomy (NCBI): domain Eukaryota; kingdom Metazoa; phylum Chordata; class Aves; order Gruiformes; family Heliornithidae; genus Heliornis; species Heliornis fulica. Next base: position 155,626 of record VXBZ01010987.1, on the reverse strand, counting down.
CAGGACTCTGTACTTTGCTTTGTTGAACGTCATCCTGTTGGTCTCAGTTCACTGGTCCAGCCTGTTGAGGTCCCTCTGAAGAACCTCTCTACCCTCAAGCAGATCAACACTTCCTTCCAGCTTAGTGTCATCCTTGAATTTACTGAGGGAACATTTGATCCCTTCATCCAGGTCATTGAAAAAGATGCTGAACAGAATTGAACCCAGGAGTGAGCCACGGGTCACACAACTTGTGACTGGCCAAATCGAGCTGGATTTGGCTCCATTTACCACCATTCATTTGGCTTGGCCATACAGTTAATTTTTAATGCAGAGGAGTGTGCACCAGTCCAGGCTAGTGTCAGCCAGTTTCTCAAGCAGAGTGTTGAAGGCCTCACTAATGGCGAAGTAGAACACATCCACAGCTCTTCCCTCATTCGCTAAGGGGTTAGGTTGTCATAGAAGGTGATCAGTTTAGTTTGACAGGATCTATCTTCTGTATACTCATGTTGACCTGTCCTGATCCACTGGCCATAGTGCATATTCCTGCATGTTAGGAAAAATTTCTTTACTGAAAGGGTTGCCAAGCACTGGAACAGGATGCCCATAGAAGTGTCTGTGTCATCATCTCTGGAGGTACATAGAATACATGCAGACATATCTTTTAGAAACATGGCATAGCAGTGAACTTGGCAGTGTTAGGTTAATAGTTGGATCTAGTGGTTTTAAAGATTTTTTCCAAGTAAAATGATTCTCAATGTCTGTGAAAACTGGATGCAAGTGCAGTGAGTCTTCTAAGAGAGGATGAAGGTTGTGCTGCCACTCAACAAGATTTAGACAGGTTGGAGAGCTGGGCATGGAGAGATTGAATGAGATTAACAAGGGCAAGTGCAGGGTATTGCATCTGGAGAGAAACAGCCCCAGGTACCAGTATAGGTTGGGGACTTGTCTGATAGAGAGCAGCGTAGCTGAGAAGGACCTGGAGGTTCTGGTGGGCAGCAAGATGTCCATGAGCCAGCAATGTGCCCTTGTGACCAAGAAGACCAATGGCATCCCAGGGTGTATAAGAAGGGCGTGGCTAGTAGGTTGAGAGAGGTCCTTTTCCCCCTCTCTACTCTGCCCTGGTGAGACCTCACCTGGAGTATTGTGTCCAGTTCTGGGCCCCTCAGTTCCAGAAGGACATACAACTCCTAAGAGAGTCCAGCGCAAGGCCACCAAGATGATGAAGGGAGTGGAACATCTTCCTTATGAGGAAAGGCTGAAGGAGTTTGGTCTCTTTAGATTGGAGAAGAGGAGACTGAGGGGTGACCTCATTAATGCTTATAAATATGTAAAGGGTGAGTGTCAGGAGGCTGGATCCAGGCTCTTCTCAGTGTTGGCCAGTGATAGGACAAGGGGCAATGGAAGTTCTTAATAGAAGGAGGAATTTTTTCACTGTGAGGGTGACGGATTACTGGAACATGCTGCCCAGAGAGGTTGTGGAGTCTCCTTCTCTGGAGACATTTGAGACCAATCTGGACATGTCCCTGTGTGATTTAATCTAGAGGATCCTGCTCAGGCAGGGAGGTTGGACTAGATGATCTTTCAAGGTCCCTTCTAACTCCTGACATTCTGTGATTCTGTGATTCTGTGATAAATGTTCCCCCCAGTCTGCAGGATAATCTTGTTAATGCAGCCCAGCACTTTCGGAGCTTTCCTTGCCTCAAACTTGCCTTGATGAGCCACGTTCAGCTTGCGCACTGGAACTGCTAGGCCTCTTCCTGCTGAGCAGTTCACCAGGTGGCCAGTCCCTAGCCTGCACTGGGTTATTCTGCACCAAGTTCTGAATTCCATTTTTTGTCCTTGAACTTGATGACAGTGTGCTAGTCCACTCCTCCGCCCTGTGACATTTTATCTGAATGGCACCCGTGCTGTTCAGTGTTTCTTTGATAAGCACATATGAACTTATATAATTTGAACATGGTATATTGTTCAAAGTGGCTGTTATTCACTTTCTTGTCCTCCATGTACCTCTACATGCTTCTGTGAAGTTTTACTACATAATTTTTCTAAGGGTTTATGGTGAGGCTGACAACTCTAGTGCCCTTTCTGGTCTCTTTTGAAGATGGATGTAGCTTTTGTCTTTTTTTTTCCAGTCATTTTGAATGTCTGACTCCACTCTCAAGGGCTTTTCAAATGTGGTAAAGAGTGGCTTCTGGTGCTGAAATGAAATTCTTGTTGTGGCATTGCCTGTAGACTCAGTTTAAGCCTCTAAATTATGCATGGAAAAATTTGCACTTTTATACTTTAGCAGCTAAAAGAAGCAAGGTATAGAGATAAGAAGTAAGAGAGTGGAAATGGAAAAAAAACCTCAGGATGGTTGAGAGATTTTCTGTTTGTGTCTCAAGAATACTCTTGATGCCATCACCCTCGTCTAGCAGCAGTGTAAGACAAGCTCTCCTACACATACAGCAGCTACTCCACTTTCTTCCTTTTCACGGAGCTGCCTCAGAGAATCCTGTAGAGAACCTGTCAGCACGAGTGTTGTTACTAGATCCAGTATTGAGCTGCAGCTTTCCCCACCAAAGGGCAGGGACAGGTAAAGATAGCCAAAAGGAGATCCTGAGAGAAGAATGCAGCCATAACAGCATCTGGGAAAGGACTCTCTCATCAGAGATATCCCCTGTCTCTCATCCCTTTGTTCAAGAGTAACATCAGCTGAAATTTCTGGGATGCCACTGCTAGGGGGTGGAAAGTGGTGTGTTTTGGTGCTTGGGCAGCGTTTTCCCACCAAACTCCTGCTTCCCATCTTTTCAAGCAAAAGAGGAGGCAAGATCAAAATGCACAATACACAGAGGTTTAGTCTTAGGCTATGTTCATCAAATTTAAAGAGATAAGGGAGGATTTTCAGTTTTCCTTAAAAGGATAAAACTACTGTAGAGACCACACAAGGCATTGCTAGAATCACGCGAACTCACACAACTCCAGAGGCATAGAGCATACATTGAAGCTAGCTACTTCTCAAGTACAAGACTCCTCCTTCAAAGGTGCACTACTAACATAACCATGTGAAACATTTCTGCAAGTGTTTATTTCCAGTAACCTGTATTATGTGAACTAGGAACTGTTTCCATATTTACACGTTCAAAAGTAAAATGATGTCATTTTTTTATTGATGAAAAAAGCCAGGATTTTTTTCATATGGTCTTGATTAAATGCTTTTAAGGGTACAGTTTCAGACTTAGATTAAACTGAAGCTTTTTTTGGTAGCTGACTGTGGGGCCACCCGAGCACTACTGCCAGCCGAAGGGAATGTAGAAACTTCTCTTGTTTTGTGGTAGCACATTTGGATCAAATTAAACAAGATTTGCACCACATAATGAATATTCATTTTTGCTGTATTTATTGCAGTTATGTAATTGTGATTACTGATGTACTGATGAAGCATATTTCATACTTTGTTATTAAAATTTTTTAATAGGCTTTTGGAATTCAAGTGGAAAAGAGTAAAGTTCACATTGGTTATGCATGGATTTCTGTGGGCTTTCTCACCTAGCCTCAGATGCTCTGCATATATTCTTAGACACTTTTAGTCATGGTTTTCATTCAGATACACCAGATATGATTCTGTGCATGAAATATGGGTGTACTCAACGATTTGAGCTTTCCCAAAACTTTCCTTTTGTAATACTAAAAAAAAAAACTTGAATAAAATCATTAGTTAGAAAAAAAAATACATGCCCCATCTTTAAATGAACAGTCTTAAACACATGAAGAAAAGGCATGAATAAGAAATAAAAAAAAAACCCAAAACCAAACCAGGAGTAACAATGTGAAATCTATGTTAATTTTTAGGAATCTCTGCAAGTTAGAACTTAAACACCTTATCATTATAATCGATCCAGGTTATCTTAAAAGAGCTGATGGGGACAAAAGCAAGAACATCACAGTAACTGCCCTTATCTTTCATATTACCTACAGTTTGGATTATCTGGTTGTTCTCGTTTTGTCTTTTGAATGAGCAAGAAGCTGGGAGCAAGACAGATGGATCTTTGTTTGCAGCATAAAGCTCAACTTGAAAATAAACATGGTATTCAATATTGTAAAGAGAGAAACTGCTTACTTGGGGAGTAGCAAAAATATCTTAACAATTGCTACTCTGTGCAGAGATGTTAGTCCATTGTCTTTTTTGAAAGCATATAAAATATTGCACTTTTTCTGGCTTTTAACTTTGAATGGAAACTTCACAAATGTTTCTGTATCAAAATCAAATAAAATAAATGCATCTCGGTCCCAGAATTTTAGGGTTTCCTTCCAGAAATAAACAATATCTTTTGACATTTAATTTTACAGAGGTCTTAATAGTAGAGATAATGTACTTTGTCCTACTACAGTGATCAAGAGAGACAATCAGATGCTATCAACTACTTGATCCTTACTACTGTAACCACTATGAACCCTATGTGGTTAAAAATGTGGAAGCCACTGCACAGTGAACTCACAGTTTCTCTTCCTTTAGCTAAACTATAAAAATAAAAATACCATCATTGTATGTTTGGGTTGGAATGTGCTTCTTCAGTCAAGCTGTGGCTGCTGCAAAGTTATGTGGGACCTTGGCTTAATCTCAAGAGGAGAGGCTCAAAGGATTTGTAAGAAATTAACTCAAGCAAAGCGAAGTACAAAACGCCAGCAGATTTTTTCCATTTACTCCCTTTGTAGTATTTAACAAAATTAAAGTATTTTCATTTTAATGTTTAGTGAGTCAGATCCCACTTTATAGTTCTAAATCCTCACCACTGGAAGCAAATACACAATTTAGTTTGTAGAAAGTCTTGTGCTCATTTTAATTCTCAGTCCAAGTCTACAGATTGGGAAATTACAATAAACCTTGAAAAGAAAGTCTCAAGAACGCTGTTCTGTTCAGGAAAAGGAGAATTTTCAATGTGTTTTTGAGAGAGCAGCAAGTGGCAGAGACACATCCCAATGATGTCTTGTTAACCACCAGGTAATTAAGGTTTGAGTTAAGGTCTTAAAGCTACTTCTTATGAGGCTTAATGCTATTTTGCCTAGCAGATGATCATTTATTATCCTTTACCACTGGCTACACTGTTGCAGAAGGATAATCATTATCTGTAGCTATTATCCAAGTGGTTGCAAATGTTTTAGCTATTCTAAGCCCATTCCATTTTTAGTACAGCTTGTAATTTTTGATACTTTTCTTCCAGATTATCACTAGCCACTCTTTTTTTTCGTCTCTCCAGTATTGTTTTGCCAGGACTGCTTAGGGCTACTCGGTGTTTCAAGTCCACTGTGCCCTGAGCTAGTCTTGGTGGCCCTGCTAATTTGAAGAGCCCGGACAAATCCCATCCTCTTTGTATGGCTACAGCTCAGACCATTGATTAGTCTTTCCAGCGTCCTTCGGTGCCTCTCAGCTGATGTGTTTGCTTGGTCCATTTTCTTTCACTCAGTGCTATAAAATTCTCTATTTCACAAATATGTTGGAAAAAAGTTCTTTTGGAACATTAAGTTCTTTCTCCTTTGTTGTCGTATATTGTCTTTTGTGGTACTGTGGTATTGAGAAAACTTGCCTAAAAACAATCTGTTTTGTGGTTAAAGATGACCTCTCTATTTTTGTTTATTTTTATGTGGGTGAATTTGTTTTAGTTTGGGTTTTTTTCTGCATGTATCTGCAGAGTAGGTTTGTATGCTGCAGGGAAAGGAAATGGGCCCATCCCCCAGAATATTTCTAAAAGTTCAATGAATGGTTCTTATTAACTTGCATGCATTCAGAAATATGGGATGAATAAAAAAAAGCTGAGCATAATAGAACAGTGTAGATAAAGAAGCGAATGTGGGCTAAATTTTAACATACAGGAGATGAAAAAAGGTAAAATATAAGTAATTGATAGATGAGCATTTTTTCAAAGAATGTTCAAACCTTATCTATAAAATGTATGTGTTTTTTAAGATTGTACCTGCTACTGTTTTTGTTAATAACAAATCTTGAGCATTCACATTCTGTGAAGGCTGTGGACTGCAGCAATGAACTGAACTACTTTGACAGGTACAACTACTATAAACACTAGAATCCAATCAAAAATAATCACATCGTGTCTGAAAGACAATGTAGCAGATGATAAGCAGCAAATTTTGTTGTTTCTCATGTTAAATTCAATTTCTTTGTGTGTACTTTCATGAGCCCCTTCAGCAATTTCATTCCAGAGGTGTGCTTGGAACATATTTAAAAATAAACAGATATCCCCCCTGTCTTGTTGAACAGTATCTGCATTGACATGAAACAAGAGTGTTTTCTGCAGAACCGGGGGACATGCGCACGCTAAGCATCACTGAGCTTGTAATGAATCTCCTCTAGGTATCTGTTGTGACAGCCCTAGGGTTTGGCTGTTGTGATAGGTCTCCATTGTGACAGCAGTCTGGGACATGGGATAAATTCTTTGCCTATTCCCATGGCTTTTAATAATAGGGCACCTGTGTCCCATCCCCAGGCTGTGTTAGTGTGTTTTGTTCATCTGGTTTCTAAAGTATACACTGTGCCAGTGCAGTCCTGTTAAGGAAGAAGGTGGGTTTTGCTTGCAAAGTATACTTGTGGGTCCTTGCCACCTTGGAAGGTAGGGCTCCATGTTGATGAAAAGAGAACCACCAGGCTCTGCTCATAGCTACATCACAGTTATGCAACATTTTAGCATTGTGTGTTTAAATGCAGAGTCCTTGTGCTTAATAAGGAAAAAGACAAATAAGTGCTTTAGCTGCGGACCACTTCTGTCCCAAGAGGATTACATACCACATCTAAAATGTGTTGAAGAATTTTCTGTGGGGCAGTTTATTTTTCAAACACAGTAAAACAGATTAGCAACAATTATATGTATAAATCTGGGGCTAAATCCAAAAAAGAAGCTTAAGTGTTGCAATACTTGGCTTTACTTCAATTAACTTGGATCTAGAAGTCCAGTATAACGGACATCTGTGCAAACCTTATGCATATACCTCTGTACCTATAGTTAGGTATAGTTAGGTATCACTCTGCTATCTCCATTGAGGATATGGAATTCATAATCTGCTCCTGATAGTATAGTCCAGAAGTTTAAAACCCCTCTTCTCACAGTGTGACAGGGATTGCTTTTTTATGAATGCAGAGATTGTTGTTTTTCCCTCTACTAAAGTAACAGAGACCCTCCGAAGTTTCTTGGAGAAATGCCCAGATTCAAGTCCCTTTTCCCAAAGACCAAAAAAACCTACAGGATGCAAATGGCTTTTCAACTGTACTCCGACAAATGTCCAGGATCTGTTGCATAAATCTAACTTTGCTACTCTTCTTTCAGAGGGCTCTGACTCTTTATCTAAGTCATCTGTCCTTGTCTGGATCTAAGAGAAGCACAGATTGGCCTGGATGAAGGCTACCGAACCACCAAATTGGGAAAACAACATCTTACAGCCCAGGCATTCATGTGTTTTCCTCCTGAAAGAATAAATTTTTAAGTCTGGTGGCAGTCTAATGTTCTGCACTTAATTCCTGGTGTCACTGTTCACTGCCCAAGTTGTGTGGGAAAGCCCATCTCTTGCTGATGGTGCTGCATGTGCTTCATGGATAAACATGACTATTAATCTATTTTGACAGGAAGATGTATGAGTCATGGGAGATTTAGCTTTTTCAAACACTTATATGAATGTGCCATTTAAAAAAATATCTATTGGGAATAGAATCGGGTGCATGAATTGAATTTCCAGCTAGCACAGGCAGGCAGCAGATGTTATTGCTAATATCTGTTCTCTAGAAAACCCCATCTGAAGAATGACCTGTTACTGCCAAAGTCAAGATTGCTGAAGAAATCTGCATTTACATCAGGCAGGAAGATGCTTCTTTTGGTATGCTTTTTTCAGAACTGTAGAAAAGGCAACACAAAAAACCAATTGGAATAGATTCTCTTTTTCCTCTGATTTGAAGTTTAACTCTTCCCATGGGTGATGTGATGTTTATGTCCTTTTTATTGTTATCTACAATAGTACAATAACAAGAGGGGTTTATGGGTGGAAGATATATTGTTTTCCACTGTGATGGAAGTGCTGAGCAGCTGTTGTCAGCATCTGAGCCGAATAGATAGATGATAGATGAGATAGATAGACGATAGATGAGATATAGATAGATAGATAGATAGATAGATAGATAGATAGATAGATAGATAGATAGAGATGATGTTTCCTGTCCAATGGCATTCATAGTGCTGTGTTATATAGCACAGGTTACCCTTTCCCTAGGCAAAGGAATGGTCTTTCCAAATCTCCAATTATTGTTCAGTCTTGTTAACTGAGATGGTGCTTTCGTTGCCAGCCTGTGGGCAAATGCTGATATACCACATTGCTGTTCTTAATTTTTTGTTTGAAAGGTTGACAGGAGCATGAGTGACCAGGACTGTCATGTTTATACTCTAAGTAGTATAAACACAGCGCCTGTTCTGATACTTTATTAACCAGTCTCCAAAATGAGCTTGAGGGGTTTTAGTGTCTTTTTATTTCCTTTTTTTCTAAGTTTTCATGTTGGTTTTGTCTTTGAATGTTTATCTGCAAGCTTTACTTACCTGTAGTTCTCTGTTGCGCCAGAAATATTTCTATTTATGTATGCATAAATCATAAGAAACCTTTTCGTCTATAGGAAATCCCTTTGTATTTGTCACTGTAACTGAAATCTGAACCAGGGCTGTCAATTATGTATAAGTAATAGTTCACATGAAAACATGTCATTTATTTGGACACAGTTCTGCACACTCATGGCAACAGCTTTTCATTCCATTAGGAGTGGCTTGAGGTAATTGCAGGAAGGTAAGAACTTCTTGTGTTTCAAGTGTAATCCATTTGAGGAGATGTGAGTATGAGTCCCTGAAGAAATGAACTGAATTAATAAAAAATCATTGAGAATTCTCCCTTTTAACCTCAGAGTTTGTAAAAAACTTTATTATTGTGTTAAACTATCATGTTAAGTGTTTCACTTTTGCCTCTACTTTCAAATTTCTTGCTTCACATAACCACCATTTCTTTGTTGTGTATGACTAGCACAACTAAACCTGTCTCCACACAAAAATATGAGTGCAGTGCATCTAAGCGAAAGTCCTCTGGGGGCTCTGACAGGCAAACACTGTCTCTAATCTGCAGCTACACACCTCACCCTTAAGGTATAAACTGCTGACCAAGTCTGGGACTCAGACTGCATCCAGCGGCACCGAGGCTGCTCGGAGCAGTTCAGAGAGCAAGGGGGTCCTTTGTGAACCTCGCCACTCAGCGGGACAGCATCCCTCAGCCACACAGCAGATTCTCACCCTTTGTGTGACAAGGCCTTATCCTACAATTCTGAGTAGATGACAGCATCATTCTGAATTACTCTTCAGCCTTAACACAAAAATTACTTAGAAAATCAATTTGAAAAGTTATTTGATTAATACTGGTCATATTTTCAGAACATCTAGTAACCTTTTTTGTTCCTTGCATCCATGTAGGTATCAATGTATCTCCACTGACAGGCTTTAAGTGAAATGTCAAGATTTTTTTCCTGTTGAAAGATGCTAAACAATAGGGGTAAATACAATGCCAAGAAATACAATGAAGAGAGAAAGTAATTTTACAAATATTCAGTAAATTCTAATCAGTTTGTTCAAAATGATTTAGTAGAGCCTGATTAATACTGGACAAAGAATGACCCTACACCTGCATACCTGGTAAAGCATTTAAGGTCTTTGGACTCTGTGACAGTTATTGGGTGTGTAAAGTATTTGCTAAAACACAAATCCCAGAATGCACTCATTGGAAATTCAGTATCAGTAAATAGTATCCAATAAAGTATCAGAGAATCACAGAATGTCAGGAGTTGGAAGTGACCTTGAAAGATAATCCAGTCCAACACCCCTGCCTGAGCAGGATCATCTAGATTAAATCACACAGGAATGTGTCCCGATGGGTTTTGAATGTCTCCAGAGAAAGAGACTCCACAACCTCTCTGGGCGGCCTGTTCTAGTGATCTGTCACCTTCACAGAGAAAAATATTTTCCTTATGTTCACGTGGAACCTCCAATGCTCCGGCTTGAACCCATTGTCCCTTGTCCTATTGTTGCAATCACCCTAACAAATTGCCTGAATCACAAATTACTTTGATCTTAGTTTAGAACATGAAAGCAGCTATGAGAATGCACAGCATGTTAAGGCCCTTAGGGGTAGATAACTAGTACAGTGGGTACCCTGATCACTGTGGAGACCGTTACGGACCTTGGATGAAAATAATGGACATTGTTTATGGACCTTGAGCTAAAACAATAGGTACCAGAAGAAGTCAGTTGTGGTTTTGAGGACCAGTGTAGGATAAAATGACTGCTAATCAGTACCCTCCTCTCTTCGTATTTAAAACAATCAGCACAATGATTTTTATAGAATAAGGATATAGATAAGGTGATCTAACTGAAAGCCAATCATTGTAAAGGTGAAATTAAGAAGCGAGCATTCTATGCAGTTTTGAACATAGCTTTGTTGAACAAGTGTATAAATATGTTGTGCTTTGTAGCTACTGATGAACACATTTTTTTGGAGGGTCTATTCCCTATAGTGCTGTTCCCCAGCACTGGAATAAAGAAGTGCCTGATTATCTGCTTTGTGTAGATAAGTTCTTCACAATTGAGACTGCTAACACTATCACTGGCCATCGCTGAGAAGAGCCTGGATCCATTCTCCTGACACTCCCCTTTTACATATTTAGAAACATTAATGAGATCGCTCCTCAGTCTCATCTTCTCCAAGCTGAAGAGACCCAGCTCCCTCAGCCTGTCCTCATAAGGAAGATGTTCCACTCCCTTAATCATCTTGGTGGCCCTGTGCTGGACTCTCTCACAGAGTTGTATGTCCTTCTGGAACTGAGGGGCCCAGAACTGGACACAATATTCCAAGTGTGGTCTCACCAGGGCAGAGTAGAGAGGGAGGAGGACCTCTCTTGACCAACATCCAACATCCTTTAAGAACGTTAACATTTATTTTGGTCCCCAATAACTGTAAGAAGCTGTTAAGATCCTTTACATAACCAGCAAATTAAAACAAGGAGTGCCTATCGGACAGAATCACATTGCTGTTGAAAACAAAGGCAGATTCTGCTATTCTGTACAGGAAGTTGATTTTTCTTTAGATGAGTGAGTAAGGAAGAGACACTGGACATAGAGGCATAACTGGTTTGCTCAGGGGGTGGGTTTGGAGAAGGGGAAGGAGCTTTGCTCAAAATGCCAGTTGTGAACAATATCTGAGAGCTTTTCCCCATGCTGATGAGATTGGATTTCTCTTGTTCAAAAACATGACTTTGGCATAGGTGACTGCAACAGTTTGTCCTACTAGCAGTAATAAGCAACAGTGGATAATGTGACAGGGCTATTTCAAAAGAAGTAAGCCCACTGCCTGTATTTTTCAATGATGCTGTGTAAAAAATTGCGACAAGATAACTGAAGACCTTGTCTTAGGTCTGATGACGGAGAAATAGGAAGTAACCTATTGGCATTAGGGGAAACCTGCTGTATCGCATCATACAAACAGGCACTGGAGCACAGGCTGAAAGTCTTCCACATCCCAAGGGAATGCCTGTAATCTTTTCTGGATAAAGGCTTGAGACTGTATTCCTTTGGTTTTGACTTACATTCAGTTTCCTTGTGGCTTTTTTTTTTTTTTCTGATTCTTCTCTGGAGCAGAAGAGGGAGTGGAAACAAATGTTTCAGCGTGCACTTCCATTGCAAAGTGCTAGAGTTAAACTCTGGGGAAGCACTTATTTACCTTACGATTTTGTGAAGAAAAATATTCTCTTAACACTTAAGTTTAATAGTTAAAGCCTCGTGCAGTTTTCTCAGTGTCAGGTCTGGCTTTCTCAGTGGACATTTTCAGTAAACCATGCAGAAAAATATACACAAATGCGCTTCATATTTAAGTTGAAATCTTAAAACCACATGTTAAAAACTGTAAAAGGTGAGAAACTACTGAAGAATTCAATTAATGTGTTTATGGGAATTACTAACAGCAGATACCAACAGTAATTTTGTCCACATATCCAGAAATACAGTATCATTTGTATCATAACTGCCACATCCTTCCACAGGAAGGGTTCAGAGAGCTCTCGGTCACCTTTCAATTAATTAATGTTTCTGGGAGACAAAGGTGGGTGTTGAGGTCGTATCAGGCGTTATTCCATTGCAATGCATTTCGCCACACACAGCTCCCAGACAAATGAGAATGACATTTTCCTAAGGAGAAATCTATTAGGTGTTCTCTGAAAGCCTGTCAAAATACCATCCTCAGGGAGAAGAAACAAAGTACCTGCTTAGACNTTTGCCCCTCTCCTCTAAGGCCTTTCCAGCCTTCCTTCCTTCCTTCCTTCCTTCCTTCCTATAGCAAACATATTACTTATTATACTAATTTCTACAGTGAAGTCTTGGTTCGAGAGTGGAATATAATGTTACAGGCACATTTTCTGTTTGTAGAATAGAAACTTCCCCGTTGTTTAGGACACATTCTCAATGGCAATACTCAGCTGTGCAATGATGGATGTATGGGGATTACCACCAGTTACTTCTGTAGTATCTGCAAATGGCAGGTGTGCTTCTGCTCCAGCTGTGCTGCATAGACTTGCATTTCTGTTACCCTTTGGACTGGATATGTAACAGGGATACTAAATATTTTTGCCCAGACATTCATAAAGTCCACAACCAAGCATTTCAGTAAATGGTCTATCAATTCCTCTGTCAGAGCAGGATCCTCGTCAAAGATTCAAACATATAAGAATGTTTCTAAAGGAGGCATTGTTGTCCTCAGCTCAGGGTTATGGACTGGAAAGACAGCTGGGCTCCCCTGTAAAGTTTTCCTACACAACTTTTGACAAGTTATTTAAGTTTTTGCTTCCAAATCTCTCTGGCCTTCAAAATGGTGATGGTGATCATGACATAAATCTTTGCAAAGTACTTCAAGGCAATATCACCACACAAGTGGCAGATAGGCTCTTCAAGGTGCTGTCTTACCCAATTTTTTTCCCCTCATTCATCTTATTTAATCACTTCCTAACATCCCTGTCATTGGGAATCTGCTTATAGTGCCAAACCTGTTGAATAAGAATGACCATAGGGAAAAGAAGTATATTCAAAGTCACCTGGAAGAAGATATTTATTAAAAGATGCTTTTCTGTTAAAAGAGAATAGTCATAGATTTCAAGAACAGAGGACAAATCTTATAATACATCAGCCTAACCTACTATAAAACAAATGCTTATATGCCAATAATTTCTGTTTCATGATGACAAATATCCAATCAATGATTTAAATTAAGTTGTTCAACAGAGAATCAACTGCATACACTGTTAAAGTACTTGAAAATAATGTCTTCTAGTGTCAGCTTCTAACTGTTGAATTTTATTATGTCTTTTGTGCTTGATGAAAGAACTGGTTGGTATTAGAAATGTCTTTATGCATACAACTATAGAACACTTCATCTTGTTCAGGTGGGATTAAGGAATGGACCTCAGAATCATTCTTAGACTTTTCTGAATAATTTCCAGTTCAGCATCACTTTTTCAGTTGTGGAACAAAATCTGCATGCAGTCTTCCAGGAAAAGACATATTATTGAAGCTATTTGTACCTAGATAGCAGACCTGTACAGGGGTGACTGCCTCACTATTGTTAAATGACTTCTGCAAGCAATGGGGTCACTGATAATTGTACATACTGGTAAGTATAATCAGTATCACCAAGCATTGTCCATGGCCCACAGACACCTCCATGCTGAGATACAGAGGTACAAGAAAAGGTGAGTCTTGAGATCTCACTACTCAAAATATACCCTTGTTTCTCACAACCACAGCCATGCCAACCATGCTTCACTACTCAGTGAGATAAATATGTCAAATATATTGGATACTGGTTTTAAATCATTAATATGCGGAAAGATTATAAGAATAATCAAATTTGTTTCCTAACCAAATTATACTGTATGAAGAAAAACACAATGATTTCTGTCTCAAGCACAAATGTATTAGTGCTAACGAAAACTCCAGGGCAGCTTTTAGCAATTTCATTACACACTACCTTGGCACATGCTAGTTCAATTAATCTCTGCAGTGCCACATTGCATTTTTAACTTCTTTTAAAAGAGTTTCATTGAAAGAATTGAGTGTGATTTTCAAGATCTAGGTAGTTTAAACAGGAAAAGAGCATGATAGGTGTTCAAATGGCTGAAAGCAAAGGGGATTTATTTAAAATGCCAACTTTCAAGTCCTCTTGTAATATATTTTTTGAAGATTCCTGTTGTGAGTATGAATGTACATAAAAGATCATTAAAGCTGCCAAGTCTGGAAATTTTATACTTTACAATAGTCCACTCAATATGAAGAAATCTTCTCAGCCAGCCTTGCATTAGAAATAAAACTTGTATAGACAACACAC
>VXBZ01010987.1:103211-140046 GCA_013399135.1 Heliornis fulica | reverse complement strand
CCTTTCCTTTCTTTCCTCTCCTCTCCTCTCCTCTCCTCTCTTTTTCAACTGTAACAGGTGCTTTGGTTTTTGTTGCTCTTGCAGGAATATCAGTCAAGACCAACTTGAATTTCCTTGGCTCCTGTGTCTCTCCAGCTCACTGCCCCGTCAGGCAGAGCTGGCACTGATCTGTAGTTTTTCACCACTACATATTCACACGATTAACTGAATATTAAAGGATGGAAGTGGATAAATTGAAAACATTTTCCTTAAAGTAGCTGCCAGTATAAGATCGCTTAATGGAAATCATTGTCAGCACAGTCTTGGCTGTGCTACTCAGATACCTAGAGATTTGGGTGTCTCTGTGCAGAGAGAAGAAAGGTTTGTCTCTGACTATTGTAGGTCAGCTGCTAGCCTTAACGCTGTGTAGTGTGACAGTTGCTCATCAGCAGCGATTTCTGTTTGGCATTTTTGACCACCAGTGAGTGAGGTCTGTCAATACTGAACATGAAGAGCAATCTTTCCTGTGGTGGAAACCTCAACATTTAGAGTGTGTTTCTCTTTTGGATGATATTATTTAGGGTCATTTAGATCAGTCATTTACAGGAAAACAGACAAGTATGAAACACAGAATTATTCCAGCCAGATGAACTTCAAATCAAATAGGGTGGAAGTATTTTTCAGCGTCAGGTAAATTCAACCACTGAGAGATAACTGTTGCCTCCTAAGTACGTGAAAAAAAGCTGTGTAATTATTATTCACAAAATGCTACAGAGGCTGCTCTATTTTGAAAACTGTCAGACACAGCACTCTGTAAATGTTGCAAGCTTTGACTTGCAGCATCTCACCATCCAAAAGAGCTCACAGTCTCTCAACAAACTGAAAACTATTTGCCTGTAGGAGTTATTTTAAAACATTAGCTTGAATTCTAAACCAGACAGCTGACAATAGGGTATATCAACTAACTCTGAAGGGGAGATAAAATTTCTTCACCATTTTACAGCATGTATTACACCATTTGAGAGTAAATGGTAGTCTAATCCAAAACTATAGCATTACTTTTTTCAATTATTATTTTTTTATTTTCTCTTTCCCCCTTTCCACTCCCATTGAATGCTGTAAGGTGTCATTAATTTCTTAGGAAATTAGCCATTTAGAACACATAATAGAATGTCTCCTAGGGTACACTGGAACAAAAAAAAATAAAATTAAGGAATATGTGGGCATTTAATTATTATCAGTGATTTCAAATATGAGCATAATAGTGGTTAGATAGGATTAGATTCCACATTCTTAGCACATCACAGTATGAATAGATTTTTTAATGCTATGTATAATTTATGAGAATTATCTGTTTTTTCACAGCCTTAAACTGTTGGCAAGGTTTATCCTGACAAATGTTTTACGACATGAATAATGTCATCCCAGTCCATGTGATTTTTAAGTAGCTGATATTTTCAGTTTTACTGATCTGGGATAACATAAAAACTTTGTTTCTTGGGTTTTCTGTTACTTGCCACATGTGTGGAAAGCAGGGTGCAAATACTAATCTGCTTCAGACAGATATGTTCCTTTTACACAAAGCAGATTTCCATCTTGTAAACACACAGACATATATATGTGGACATATAAATATAGATGTATATAAACCTAGTGAAAGAAAATGTGGAAATGTGGAGCTGAAAGCAAGATTAGAGTTTTGTGGACTTGTCTGAAAAATCATATTTGTTGGCTGTATATTCAAGGGCCAGTAGTCATTTAAAATAGATACAAAAGCCTTGGTTTTCTGATGACATAATTTTAGATTTTCTGTTAAAAAAGATATTTTGGATGCTTATTAGTCTATGGTACCATGGTTTGATGGATATCTTTAAAGAGAACACATCTTGTTTAGCAAAGTGCAGACTCCGGGCTTTATAAGCTGTAGAAGCAAGTAGGAAATGTACATCCACTTTCTTGTCTGATTGGTTATAAAGTTATTGCGGTGGTGTTTTGTGTTTTGGGACTTGGTATTTTTCTTTCAGACAATATAGACAATGGTTCTGAAAGTTGAATTACATTGCCTATATTTAAAAGATTAAAAATACTTGTACATATTTAAGAAAAAGAGTTCTCTAAAACCTCAAGTGCATTAAACTTGATGTAGGTTGTATTTTCATTTGTATCAGTTTGGGAAGAATTAAAGTCACTAACAGCAGCATAAATTATTAACCTGAATACCTTGAATTGCTTACTTATCATGGGAAGATAAAAACATTAATTTAAAGTCTAACCAGAATTCATAAAGATTATAATTCTTACAAATGGATTTTCATTTGAATCCACAGTAAAAAAGGGAAACCATATTTGGTGCTTTTAGGAGGATTGCCTTTATCTGCAGAGAAATGTTGTGCTGTTTGATTCCAGTCTAACTACAGAGAAATAATCATTTAGGTGAGGTAAGAGAGTAATGATGGAGGTATAGGTCCGTTTAAAAAAAAAAGATCATACCAATTCAGTTTTGGCTGCATAGGAAGTGCAAGAAATAAGCCTGACTTGTCAACCTTGAAATGCTTTTAAAAAAGAGTTAGGTCTGGATCCAGATTTATTTTAGTTCAAATCTTTTTTTTTACAGCATTGCTGAGGCTGACCATTTATCACACAGTGGACTGGACTTGCAAGCACCTCGCCAATAACTAGGGCCATTTTTTTTGCATCACCCTTCAGACAGCTGTGCCTTAGCTGGATATCAAGTCCGATGCAATGACAGTTTCTGCAAGAACTGATTCCTCCTCGCATACAAGCAAATGCAAATGAAAAGAGAGAAAGAGAAATGTAGGGAGAGGGATAAGGAGGAGGGTTATGCCCAGGAGAAAGTGTGAAATGAAACTGCTGTGGCTTGAAATACAAAAGAGCCTTGAATCAGAGTCACAGTTGTTCCTATTCCAGTTTGCCACTGCCACCTTTCTTGCAGAAGGTCTTGCTCTTCTGTATGCTCAGCAGATTGTCTTTCATGGTCCTCCCATCTCCTCTTAGCTGTAAGTGGCACCCACAAAAAGAGAGGTCAGGTCACTAATTCTGGAACCAGTTCTGATTAGGGAGGAATCACAAGCTGCAGAGATGCTGCCACTGGCAGTGTCTGTGAGAGCAAATGGCACAGGAGGATGGGGGAGCAGAAGACCTCTGTGGTAGAACTGCTGATAAGGACGACACAGTGTTTGAAACATACATGTTTCAAGTGCTAGTCTTCCCAGTGGCCAATACACATTAGTGGCTGGAAAAACTGAAAGCATTATCGGAAAGGACACAAGATTAGATGCTGTTAGATCTTCCCATATTTTTGAGTAAATAGTGACCCTTAAAAAGTGCACTCCTGAAGCAAAGTAAAACACTTCTGATGTGATGGTTGCAGTCAGTTTGCATGATAGACTGTTTAGAAATCACCAATAAGACTTGAATTTCTCTCACTCCAAACTGCATGGCCAGGGCTCTCAGCAGCTGAACAACCACAGAGTCAGGAACATCCCAGAATAAAAACCTCCTGGGTTTTTCAAACCACAGTTGACTGCTCTTCAATGTTACTGTTGAACACTATTGCCATGCAGGGAAAAAAAGTAGTAATGGGCTGTCATTGTACCAGAGAATCAGTATGAAATAAACCCAGAAAGAAAGAGGCCATAGCATTTGAAGGTACTGACAGCACATCCATCATATATTTAAATTAATTTTGCACATTTCTCTTAGTGCTCAAGTTTAACCAAAATTGCTGAGTATTAAAAACTTGTGGTATCTACTGAACCTGTCATTCAAGCCCATTAATTTCTACAACTTCCAAATTTAATTTTCTGTTATTTACATCTTTATTTTTTCTATTTAACCTGAATTGCTAAATAGAAGGAATTTCTAAGGGACCATAATTTGAAAGACCCACTAAATAAATACAGGCTGATGATTGAAATGTACCACTGTGCCAGAAAATAAATTTTGATGCACAAACATTGTCTGTGTAGCTAACGTGTGCTAAAAATTTGCATTTTTTTTACAGTTGCAGTAAGAGAAATTACAAGCATAAATTACCTTGTTTCCTTTGTCATTAATACAAAAATAAATCAAATAGTGAGATAAAGTTATGGTTTATATTTAAATATCTGTGGTTTTTTGATGGCTTTATACTGTATTATTGGTTATGTTACCATTGAAGAAATATTAAAAAACAACCGAGAGTGGTGTTAAATGCTAATCATGCTTTATAAAAGCTATGATGCTTTAATACTAGTCATGTCAAACTTTACAAATTATTTCCCTCTCTCTTAAAAAATAGAGATCAGAAACAAACTGCACTAAAATATTAGCATAAATAGATTAAAGAAGTTCTATGGTTTTAGAAAAGGTAATCTTGTAACTTATGAAACATCACAAAACAGAATGAGAGATAGGCATGTAGATACAGACATGACAAACAAGGAGAATTTCTTATTATTGGGTGGAACATTTCTAGAACTTGTAGAATTGCAGCCTACAGGAATGGTAAGCAACATGGAAACTCAGGCGATTGGTGAGAGTAAAGAGTAACATGGCTTCACTAAAGGCAAGTTATGCCAGGCAAATTTGGAGACCTTCTACAACAGGATTATAGCACTGGTGGATGAGGGAGGAGCAACTGATGTCATCTACCCGGACATGTGCAAAGCATTTCACACTGCTTTGCACATATCACCCTCTCCACCTCTCGCAAGGTCACCCTCTCGACCTTGTCTTTAAATTGGAGAGACACGGATTTGACAGACCACTCAGTGGATATTGCCTAGATGGTTTTGCTGAAAGAATTGTGGTCAATTGCTCATTGTCCAAATAGACACCAGTGATAAGTGTAGTTAGTTCTTCAGGGGGCAGTACTGGGACAGGCACTGTTTAACATCTTTGTCAGACATGTACAGTGGGACTGAGTGCACCTTCAGCAGGTTTGCTGACAACACCAAGCTGTGTGGTGAAGTTGATAACACTGGAGGCAAGGGATGCCATACAGAGGGATCTTGACAGGCTGGAGAGGTAGGCCTGTGGAAACTGCATGAAGTTCAACAAGGACAAGTTCAAGGTCCTGCACATGGGTTGGGGAAATCTCAAGAACAACTATAGGCTGGGCAGAGAATGGATTGAAAGTGGCCCTGAAAAGGGCTTGGGGGGTTGGGTGATATAAATCTAGATATGAGGTAGAAATGTGTGCTTACAAACCAGAAAGCCACTGTGTCATGGGCCACACCAGAATCATGGGCTACACCAGATTGGTCAGCAGGTCAAGTGAGGTGATTCTACTCCTCTATCCTGCTCTTGTGAGGTGCCACCTGGAGTGCTGTGTGCAGCTTTGGGGTCTCCAGTATGGGAAAGACATGGAGCCATGGGAGGATGCCCAGAGAAGAGCCACAAAGATGGTGAGAGGATGGAGCACCTCTCCTATGAAGACAGGTTGAAAGAGTTGGGGTCATTCAGCCTGCAGAAGAGAAGGCTCTGGGGAGACCTTATAGAGGCCTGATGGTATCTGAAATAGGCAGCCCACAAGAAAGCTGGAGGTGGACTGGTTACAAACGCATAGAGTGATAGGACAAGGGATGATGATTTCAAACTAAAATAAGGCAGGTTGAGAGTAGTTTTAGGAAGAAATATTTTAAGATTAAGGTAGTGAGGCCCTGGCACAGGCTTCCCAGAGAAGCTGTGGCTGCCCCCTCCCTGACAATGTTCAAGGCCAGGTTGGATGGGGCTTTGGGCAACCTGCGATAATGGGGGTTCTCCCGGCCCAAGGAAGGGGGATGGGACTAGATGACCTTTATGTCCCTTCCAACCTAAACCATTCTGTAATGCTATGACTTCAGGTGTTATTTTGTTTTCTTGGGTAAGTGCCAGATGAAATGTTATTAAAGGTAATGTGGTAACACAGTATCGAAACAGACCTTTTGATCTGTGACTATGATGACAGTAATTTAAAACAAATCCCTAAATTATTTTGATTCTAAATACCAAAGAGTTTTTTTTTTTTTTTTAGTATGTGACTGAGTGCTTTGGGCTCTAACCAGATTGACAAGTACTTTCCAGCTCTTTGGTCTTAGTGATGTGATATCCCAGCCTGATGAAGGTTGGCAGAGCTACCTTAGAGAGATGAGGCATGAGAACTGTTCAAAGCCATTTCCTATAATAACATCTTGGCAAGAGTAAGAATTTAACACGCCAGAACTAGTAGGTTATGCTCTTCCAATTCTACTACTTTCCACTATATATTCATCCAGGGCAACCTTTCAGTCAACCTTTCCAAAGGGTTATTATCTTTTTATCTGGGATATTTTTGTGTATGTAATACAAACACAGTGCATATCTGATACTCTTTATTAAAATAAATAAATAAGTATAAGTGTTTAGACACAGGTCAGTCATGATTTGGAAGGATTCCTATTATTTCCTAAATTAGTCAATATAGTTTCTAAATATAAATTGCACCTATCAAAAGCAAACCAGGCAATTTAATATAATTAAAATCTGATTGGGAAGCTAATAACTGTAGGGAAAATTAGAAGCAAAGGAAGGACTGCCATTATGAATGAACCGACACTGGAACCAACCTTTCTCACTGGCAGTAGTTTCTGAACAGTCTTTCAAGACTGACAGCATCAGCAGGAGAGGGGGTTGGGAGCATCCAGAGAAATTCAGTCAATGTCATCATGCATACTGCAAAGGATGGAATCCTTATGGGTATGTGATATTTGCATTCACATATATATTTTTCTATGTGTAAATACTTGTATGTGTTATTGTGTTCACGTTTTTAAAGACAATTATTTCAGATTAACTAGATTTTTAAAGTGGTTTGCTTAAAAGTAAATTTAAATGTAAAACTATATTTTAGGAAAACAATGACACACATATACATATACATATACATATACATATACATATACATATACATATACATATACATATACATATACATATACATATACATATACATATACATATACATATACATGAAGCAAAACATTGAATCAAGCTTCCTGATTGAAAACAAAAACTGTCTTCCAAAATAACTGGGTGCAGTTCCTTAAATAGAAAAAAAAAAAAAAAAAGAATTTTCTTTGTTGCCTGACAAATGAGCACAACACTACCTCAAAAGAAACAGAAGATTTTGCAAAAATGACAGCTGAGGGCTTGCTTTCAGGGACCCAATTCAAGAATCCTTATTTTGCCCTGTGTTTGTACTGTTATTTGGAGAGGCACAAAGAGATGCAGAGCTCCTCATAGAGGAATTGTAAGAGCCAGCTGTTCTAGGTGTTGATGTCTTTTTCCTCACTATACCTGGAAGACACAAACTTGCTGTTAGTTTCTAATTTGGCCATTTGTTTATTTACCTCTAGGTGATCTCAGCACTCATAAAGATAGCAGAGGTAAGAAGAGGTTCTCTCTCTCTCCAGCAGAGCACAGTTAACAGTCTTTGACAGGAAATAGGTGAACAGATATTCTCTCCCAATTAGCATCTCAGTATAAATATAGTTCATCTGTAACAAAGCATTATCAAGCATCACTACAGTGCAGAGATCAATTGCCATCTTGATTGCACCATCCATATTTGAAAATATCTAAGACCTTGCAAACATTTAGCTGTAAAACTGCTAAATAAATTTTCTCAGAAAATAGTTATTTTGTTAATAGTATTCCTTTTCACCCTTCAACATAGTTTAATGAATATCTTACTTATAAACAGAAATAATACAAACTTCTCTTTGAAGTCATTACAGTTTACTTTGAATTAAAATTCCTTTATGCTATCCTAGTGTTATTTTATAATAGCTGGACAGATATATATATCTGGTAAGTATATTAAATTATAGTTGGGATAGAGAGGTGGTAGAAACTCAGTGTCATTAAATAAAAAACATGAATAGGAACTTTTCTGTAGTACTGTGAATTTCATATTTCAGTGTTAGGAAAAAAATCTCTTTTTATCTCTTATCTAATTTAAATCAAGGCATACTTTTATTCTTTTAAAAACTCTTTGTCATTGATTGAGTCTGAATTGTATAATAAATATCAGGGGGTTATATGTGTAGTCCTTTCTCTAAGTTTTTTAGTGTCACTTTATTCTACTTTTACTCTTGAATTCATTATTTATAGTTATCATCAGTGTATTATATTAAACTTTTCAATGATGACACCTAATGCAAAACTCATAGTAAACCCCCCCATTGACTTGAGCAGACATTAGCCTGTGAAACATCATTTGAAAGACAGGTTATGATCTGTGTGCCTGACTTCAAGAAGACCCACATTCCACTGCTTGCAAACCGAGCAATACAATGGGCTTTACTGTGACTGTCATAATCTTGGCTTCTTGTAGGGACTCCCAGTGGTAACTATACCACTGTCTACACAATTACAACAGCAATAGATCTTCCACTAAAAATTTACTCCAAATTTTTTTCTAAACTTACATCTTATTTTCATTCTACTTTTCAGACTCACCTTAGGATGTTTTTTTCAGGTGTATCTGATTTCCTTCTGGTTTGATTCTTTGATGTTATTCAGTTCAGGACAAGCTACCTGTGTGAGAAAAAAAGAAGATCAGATTAATCACAGCATATATGTCCATATTGGCCACCTGCTTTTCAAGGATGAGGCATTTCTTACCAGCCAATTACTGAGAGCTGTGCCATTTTTGCAAGCTTTGATTTGGCATTTGTGAATATGGCTAGCTTTCACTTCACCCAGCTGTCAGGCTCTACTGCTGTGATGCCACAAAAGTATTGTTTTTCATATAAGCAGTATTAATTGAACAAGACATCAAACCTGTGCTTGATCAGTTTACTGAGATAAAAGGACATTTTGTCTTAGTACAGAAAGGCAGAGGAAAATAACTAAAATTGATTATCCTGTTTATCGTTGACTCGATTTGTTGGTTCCCTTGGCAACTGACATTGAAGTAGATGAAGTTACTAGTAGCCTGGAGGAGATCAACAAAGATTTCTATTTCTATCATCCATATTAACTGTCTCTGGATTGTCAGAAGTATGGAGAGAAATGTGCAACCTTCGTGGAGGGATTAGATTCCCGTCACTCTAAATGTAGCAAGTCTGACTTAATTATTTTTTTAAATATTTGAATCAAGAAAATGGGAGAATATTGTGTTGTACTACCGTATTATTTTCATTTACTCTTTTGTTGTCTGATCCAGAGTAAGGAAAGTGAAGTTTAGTCAGTCTTTCATGCAGACTTTTTTCTTAGACCACTAAGAAAAAAGCCCACTCTAGAGTTTCAGTGACATGTTTTTATTTTTATGTATTACTTCTACACCCTGTTAGGTATTTGACATGAAGTTACTGCATTTGAGTTTTGGTGTGATTTAACCTTTGCTGTGGAAAGTGCTTGAAAATCCTAAAAAACTAATAGGAATATTTTCATAGGCTAGGTAGTTCACAAATCAGTTGGAGAGGAGAAAACACAGTACATAACAGCTATAGATTTCCAGCAAAGATGTGGATTTTCCACAGTCTTGGTCACCTGATTGTGTGCAGCTATCTCTCTTCAACTTATTTTTACTTTTGAAGGCTCTCTCCTAAGCCTACAGAAGGAAAGACTGAGAGGTGGTGTTATTTGTTCTGCTAACAGGATGTTGTTCAAGAGCTGTGCTCTAGCACTTCCTCATAAACATGAGTTCTCTTGTGCTATGCTTTACTGCTAGAGGTTTTCTCTTCTGCCTCAACCCA
Source organism: Heliornis fulica (assembly GCA_013399135.1). Classification (NCBI taxonomy): domain Eukaryota; kingdom Metazoa; phylum Chordata; class Aves; order Gruiformes; family Heliornithidae; genus Heliornis; species Heliornis fulica. Next base: position 130,345 of record VXBZ01010987.1, on the reverse strand, counting down.
GCACTGAATTTGGGTCTTTATTTTTGATTTCTGACCAAACTTATCCATGAAGATCTGAGAGCTGGGATCTGAAGCTTTTCACATCAGTATTTATAAGTCTCCTTTTCTCCTTAAGACAGCTTATATGAAAAAGCAAATGGCTGTTAAACTTTTTAGGACTGTTTTCAGACACTTTGGACAATTGAAGCATGAAAACTGGAGAACCAGGGAGCCAGACCCTGGCTCTCTGTGGCTATGTCTGTACTTTGGGATCCGGGAAACCTTCCCAGTTTCCAGACCTGGACACTTGCCCTAAGCATGTTGACTCTCTGAAAGACAAAAATCTGTTCAGTTTTCCATACATGCACACGTACATACATTCTGTTTCTAAGGACAATATCTGGCCATGTAGGCCAGCAGATAGACCTACCAAATTCCCACAGTATACCACATCTGCATTGTGTGGGCTTGCCAGAAAGCACACTTAGGACACAATCTAGACATATTTGGAATTACTCTTTTTGCTGTTGTTTTCTCGAATTTTAAGTAAAGGCCTCTATTTCCTCATTGGGATGCTAAAGGCAATAGCCCATATATACATGCGCAAAAACACTTCAGACATTTTACAGGGCAGGGAATAATTATGTCTCAAAGGTCTCTGTATGGCTCTGTTTCAGGGAATTTTAGTATATTTCCAGTTAATATAGTTCAAGAGAGCAGGATTCTTACACACTGAATGAAAAGCATTCAGTTGCCCATAGGAAACATATGCACTGCTGGCAGTAATATAGCAGCAACTGTAGTCATATTTGGCAGACTCAGATTTTTCTTCTTGTGTAGAAATATTTTCTCTCCTGTTCTGTTTCCCTCTGCTGTTGAATATGGGTCTAAGACTTTGTAGACTTCTCAACAGACTTTCTTGACTACAGATCTGAAATCTGCTACCTAAGGAGCTGCTCCCAACTAATTAGAATTAATATAAATCAAAACATTAATTCAGTTTTTCTCCTTTCGTGATTTTTTTTAAAAAAAAGTAAAAATGAATAAATTGCCTCAGAGCCTTTCTCTTTGTTCTGTATTGAGTGCTTACATATTAACAGCTGCACACTGAGTAACCTTTTAAAATAGGGTTTTATTTAATTAAGCCATACGCTAGCAACAAATCCTAACCCACTCAATTGTAAATTGTCACAGTTATGCAGTGTGCTTTCTCCTGCTGAAATTGTATTTGCTTGGTTTTTTGCCATAGGGTATATATCTGGAACAAAGCAAATTCTCAGGCTTAATGAGGAAGAAACTAAAAGACCATGAAACCCTATTTTGTTTGCTAGTTTGAGCTCACCACAAGGATCAGCAATATGAAGAGTTTTGTTCCCGGACAGAGCTCATACAGAAAACAGTCACAGAGACGCTTTAAAGTGTGCTGAGACACAGATACTGAAAACATCCCATCTGGGAGCAATGTCCTAGCAAACTGAAAAAGATCAAAATAAGGAACGCAATCTTAGCACTGGGGAATTTCTTCTGCCTACCTGTTTTTCCTCTAAGCTTTCTTCTGTGGGTGTACAGAAATAAAGAAAACAGAACATAGTAAGGAAGTAACATACTGCTTTGTGAGGTCACTTTTCTCTATTTTAAGAATTGACAAATCAACAGATGAAATTGTTAATACCATAGACAATGATAGATTTGTGACAATACATTGAGATAAGATGAAGATCCAATGATGCTGCCTTCTTGAATATAGTGGAAAAAAAATCTGCCTAATTCCCTGGGGACAACATTTGTCCTTTTTTGGAATACCATTTTTAAAGTTATGGGATTTTTTTAGCCCACATATATGAGAGGGTAATCTTATTACCAGCACTTTCCACCAGTGTCCCATGCTGTAGATAGGATATTGAGCTTCTCAGCTGCTGCTTTTTCCGGACTAGAAAAATAAAAGATTTGCCATCAGGGATTTACTGTTTTTATTTAGGCTGATCTGAAGCACAATTAAGTCAATGAATCATTTTTTCTGTAGTAGAATAAGATACTTCCTTCTAGTCCAGAATCAGTCACATATGACCATTACAAAATGCCCATTCTGTTTAGTCAAGCAAGATGCAGGGAATTAAAATTAATTCAGTTATTTGCCTTTAAGGATATTTGTGTGATCCTCTAGTTTTAAGCTCTGAGAATAAATCTAGCTAGCACTGCAACAGACAATTCAGAAATTTAGCTTGATATGTGTATTAATATCATAATATATGTTGACCAGAATTCAAGGAGCTTCCTGGGTTTTATTACATCACTAGCATTCCAGCTCCAGGATGATGACTCTGTTCAGCCTCTGGATTTCAGTTCCTTAGCAATTAAATAATGCATTTCTTCCTCTATCCACTTTTCATTAGTTCAGCTGAATAAATTACTTCATTACTTATAGTTTATTAGTTCTTTCCATTGTCTCTATCTGTATTGCTTAATGCATATCTGTTTTATGAGAAGTTCAGTTGAAGTATCTTTTTACCTTTTTTTTTAAGTCTATGTAATTTAGCATTGTTTGAAAAGAAGGTCTGGATATCTTTCTAAGTAGTTTCCTCAGACAAAGAAGTTTAGTCAGGAGATTTCTGTGGAGCATGATTCTATTATTTTGGGGGTTTCATTGCATAAGACTTCAAAAGACTGGGAATTTATAACGTGACTGTCAATACCATGGATTTACCTGTGACTAAGCAGAGAATTGCTTTTGCTGCTCAGGAACAATAGTTTGCCTTGATTTTAAAGTTGAGTTACTATCAAGGTTTCATGATAAAATAATCCTCTTTCTTTTGCTGTACTGAGACAACTATGTTTTTGCTTTGCAGCCAGACTACAAAAACTGGCAGTAACTGTTTCGAGATTTTAAAAAAATCTCGAACAACAAATTGTTCTTCTCTGTGACAAAATAGCTAGTCAACAAATGTCATTAACACAGATAAACCACATGCTAATGATTAGAAAAACCTTCAGTATTCAGCATGTGGATATCATCACCCCTCACTTGTAGTTTATCAGCGAAGTATTAAAAAGGACCTTTTCCCAGTCTGGAATGATGTTCCATAAGAGAAACATAATTTTATGCATTTCAACATTAATTTTTCGGATGAAAAGTGTACAACCACTCATGTAGCCAGACAAAGCGAGCTGATGAAATTCAGTGTTCTGTGCGTTTCTCTCAGGGCTGGTGCCATTCCATATCCCTCCATGCAGCCCAGTACAGACAGATGGATCCCCACTCTGTTCACACACAGCTTGAAATAAGACTTAACATTTAAATAGAGTAACTGCTTGATTGTGTCAAATATTAAAAGAAGAAATCTGACTTTTCATCTGATAAGACCGTAGCAATGTGTTAAGTTCAAGGTATGTGTACTCAGAAGACTGCTGGTGCAACAGTAGAGTTTGCATTAAATCAACTCAGCTAAAATGTATTCCAAACCTTGGGCAGAAACAGTTCTGAAAGGATTATATTTAGTGCCAACAGGATGCTTAGTCAAAGGCATCACGGGTAAAATGTGAAATGTAAACTGAGATTACAGATATCCTTGGAAAAATTCCTTTGTGGAAAGAAAAAAGAGGATTTATTTTAGGGTTTTATCTGTTGTTTTGGACAACTTATGCAGGTCATGCTGTGGAAAAACAAAGAAATCTTGAACTTTGTAAAGATTTATGGATTTGCTGTGTGGCACTATAGGTACTGCAAGAATCTCAGCAAAATAGTTGTTCTCATAAGAGAACTCACTTTTCAGATAAATATTTGCTCTCAAAGGACAACATGTTCTCTAGAATTCAGTATAGGATCCTTTGTGTGTTGTAAAAAGGAGTCATTTCATCATAAATCAGAGTTTTGGTTGCAATTAATTTTTCCTCATAGTGTACATTTGAATAGCCTGGTGTTTGCAGTCCTGGGCTGTTCTGGTGTAACCCCAGCGGGTAAGTGAGCACCACACACTCACTTGCCCACCCCTCCCTGTGCAAGGGGATGGGGAGGAGAATGAAAAAAAAAAAAAATGAATTGTGATAAAGACAGTTCAATAGGATAAGAAAGGAAGATAGTAGTAGTAGTAGTAGTAGTAGTAGTAGTAGTAGTAGTAGTAGTAGTAGTAGCAGCAGCAGCAGCAGCAGCAGCAACAATAGTAACAAGCGGTGTGCAAGTGAAATTGATCACCACATGCAGAAGGGAAAATACCCCAACCTGGTGCCTTCTAAGTTTCCAAGCAGTGATATCACCTGCTGGTTCTGCTTCCCAGTTACATCCAGAGCATGGCATTACATGGTATGGAATATCACTCTGTTCAGTCTGGGTCATCTCTCCTTGCTGGGCTCTTCCAGGCTCTTGTGCACCTCTCAGGGGTGAGAATCTGGAAAGTTCTTGACTCAGTGTAGGCACTGCAACTACTCAGCAATAGCTAAAACATAAGTGTGTTATCAACACTATTCTCATCCTGAATCCAAATCACAGCACTATACCAGCTGCAAGAAAGAAAACTGTTTCTGCTGAAACCCAGATACACATGTTATTTCAAAACAAATTCTGTAGACTATTAGTACAAGTTTAAAGATGAGCAATAGGTAGCTGCTATTAACATTATTGAACTGTATTTCATGCAGGCTAGCAGGAGGAATGAGAAGAGGGTAGGAATATTCCTTTATAGAACAGGTAGCAAATCTTTTGGTCCAGGTATGAAACTTTTAGATTCTGTTTATGGGGAATCAGTGAGATAATACTAATACTGTCCCACTTTAATTGTCCCTATGCACAGTAAGACTTGTGTTCCCTGGCTTCTCTAGGTGCTTCTCACCCCTTTGCAAATAAAAAGGTATGTCAAGCAATATGAAGCTTTTTGTAATGGTCAGTTCATAATGTTTGTATTAAAATATTTGTTAGTTTTCTTGGGTTGCCTGCTCCTATATTGTGTTGGAAATCTTTGAATACCTACTAGAGAACAAAATAAAAACAAATTATGAGACAAATATATTGGCATAAACTATACACAAATAAATCTAAATACCTCATAAGACAAGAGAAAAAAATGCACTGAAATTATATACAAGTGAATATCTAAAGACTATGCAAGGAGTGGGTAAATGTAAGCTGGATATTATAACATTTCTAGCTAGAATGGAAAAAAGTCTTTGCAATATCCTTCAGGTTAATGGTAAGGAAAAACTTTTTCATCATATGACTTCTTTGTAAAAGTGTGTGTTAAGGTATAACATGATAATAGGCATACTGGATTTAAAAATTAAAGTTTATAATGCAAGTTGCTGCTGCTAATGGTATTTACATTTTCTAAAGCAAATAAATTATTGATGTAATTCATCACTTGCATAGTCTCTTCAAAAGCCTTTCAGTGAAGATACTCAGGGCCTTAGTTGAAATCAGCACTCTTCAGAAACAAAACTGAACCTGATGTAATCAATTATATTGTCCTTTCAGTCCTGATGTACATCAGGAAGAAAAAGGAAAATGCCCAGTTCATTCTGATCTTCTGTGGTTCATCTTTCCAGCTCTCATTTAATCTGTCCCAATTACAATTCTGGTTCTTCCTTGCAGTCATATTGTTATGGTGGAATATTGTCACAAAGCACCTGATAAAGTATCCTGCTTTAGTAATTCTGAATAATATTTCATGTATTCTAGAAGTCAACTGCATCCATGCTACATAATACAGAGAGCTGTATCCACATAATGTGTTTGTATTAACTCCCTGTCTTGTCTCTTATTTTGTCAAGACAATGATCTTTGGATAAACTAAACTAAATTAAACTAATCTAAAATAAAATAAAATAAAATACCTAAACAAACAAAATTAAAGGTTATAATTTCATTATATCATAGATTTTTATAGTCTTTTGTAAAACAGGTAGAGAAGAAAAACACATCTCGAGTTTACAGTGTAGCTTCAATGAGATTTAAAAAATAATAATTGAACTAAAAAAAAAATCAATAGCTATTCTATGAAATATTGTTTTTTTTGTTCCAGTAACAATTAAACTGCCATGTCAGGTCAGTCATTATTAGGCAGCAGGTTAGCTATCTTAACCAATCTTTCATAATGAGACTTTACACGTGCTGATGTTCTGCAATCCTGTGAAGGTTTCCACGCACTCTCTCTTCCATACCAGGGTTGATTTCATCAGGATTTTTTGATGGTACATAAACTTAATCAAATGAACAAATGCAATGGGTCTTGCAAGGTGAACTGTTTCACCAATTACTGCCACTCAGGAGAAATTTATGAAGAATCTCCGTGCTACAGTACATCTTTCTGATAAGTTATTGAGAAATCCACTTCTAACAAGGAGACACAGTCTATTTATTAACATAACATTTGAGGTTCTTGATAAAGGGACTGACAAAGGCCCTGCTATGTATTTTCATCACAGTAACAATTGAACGGTTGTTTGCACTTTATATCACTTTTCTTCTCAATTTCATCTCGACGGCAGATTTTTTTTCTGTTGCAGGCCCAGCAATCAGAGCCACCTTCTCACTGTGCACATTCAACAGGCCATCACGGGGGTCTCTTTTCAGAGGGACTGACCCCCCCTTTTTTCTACTTTAACTCTTGCCTTTGAAGTACCAATTTTTTATTACTTCTACTGCTCAGAACTCAATGCCATGATGTTGGTGAGGCAACATGCACAGAATTGATTTTTGAGGCCAGTTTTCTTTGAATGGCAAGCTTGTTCCTTCCTGAGCATTTCTGAGTTTGTGCTTTACGGCTTTTTGAGGGTTAGTTGTCCTCAGGGCATGCTGGGCTCACCAGTCCAAAACTGAGAGGGACATTAGACCTAATCTTCTATAATGCATGTTTATGCTTATGTAACACCTGAGGGAAGAGCTGTATCTGGTTATTTTTTTTTCCATTGGCTTAGTAATATTTGCTGCCTTTATGTTATTAAAAGATTTATATTTTCAGGTATGTTTCCTACAGAAAAAGTATCAGGCTTGGCCTCATAACAACTGAAGTGTTGCTTTGGTGGTAACCATGCTTTCAAACAGGAAGAGCAAAATCAGTTATATTCTGTAACGGGCGATTTTCACTTTTTTTTTTTTTTTTGAACATGCATGGAATTGCATATACAGCATGCTTTAAAAATATTTGATAATACAGATTACCTGGGCTATTTTATCTGTCAGATTCTGTTAAGCCACTTTAAAAAGAGGTTCTTGCCATTTATGTAGTCTTCTTTCCCAAATTTTCTTGCTATTACCTCAATTTGCTTCATAATTTCGTATTTTGTTCTCCACCCACATGTTTGTATTGCTATATAGTACATGTAGAATTAGGTATTTTTTCCAGGAACTCTTATTAAATTGAGGACCTCCTTAGCTTTCTATCAGGTGTTCAAGTACTATCTACAAGGACTTGGCAGGGGTCAGCTAGTCTATAAATGAGCAATAATATCTGGTCAGTTCAGTTACTTCATAAATGCTGGAATTTACATTATCATTTCTGCAACAGAGGTTCATTCACTTTTCATAGGCAAGAATTATTTCTGCTTAGTGCCTATTCTTGATGTACAGAAGTTTCTCTACCATTGTTTACTTTAGTTACATTAGTATCTGATATTTCCAGGAGTAAACCTTTGGTTGAAAATCAGGATTTCCTCATACGGTTAACTCAAGTACATCTTCGTCTCATGGTGAAGTGCTATGTACAGCAGGCAATATACCTAGGGAGAACACTCTATTCATGTTTTCATGTTGTTTTCTGCTCATCCAGAGCTAGCTCAAGTACCTTCATGTTGTGCAACAACTTCATTTTAAGCTTTATTTCCTAACAAATTAAAAAACAGAATCATAGCATAGTCTGGGTTGGAAGTGACCTTTAAAGGTCATCTAATCCAACCTCTCTGCAATGATCAGGGACATCTACAACTAGGTCAGGTTCCACAAAACACTGACCAACCTGACATTCAATGTTTCAGGGATGGGGCATCTACAGCATCTCTAGGCAACCTGTTAAGCTGTCTCACCTCCTTCATCATAAAAAAAAGTCTTCCTTAAATCTAGTCTCAATCTGTCTTTTTTTAGTTTCAAACCACTGCCCCTTGTCCTATCACTACATGCCTATATTAAAAAGTCTCTCCCAGTCTCTCTTATAGGTCTGCTTTTGGAACTGAAAGGCTGCTATAAGGTCTTCCTGATCCTTCTCTTTTACAGGCTGAACAGCCCCAGCCCTCTCAGCCTGTCTTCACAGGTGAGGTCCTCCATCCCTCTCATCTCTGTGACCCTCCTTAGGACTCACTTTAACAGGGCCGTGTCTGCTGTACTGGAGCCCTCCTCATTGGATGCAGCCCAGTGTGTACTCAGCCAAAAAAACCAACTGTATCCTGGGTTGCATCAAAAGAAGTGTGACCAGTAGGCCAAGGAAGGGGATTCTCGCCCCTCTACTCTGTTTTCATGAGACCCACACCTGGAGTACTGCATCCAGCTCTGAAGTCCTCAAGAAAGATGTGGAGCTGTTGATGTGAGTTCAGAGGAGGTAGTCTAGGTGCAGCAGATTTGGCTTCTTTGAGAAGCTTCTAAAAACTTCCCTTAGGTCTGACAGAGCCAATACCATCTGTGTCCAAGACAGACCTGCTGCTGACCAAGGCTAAGCCAATCAGCAACAGTGGTAGCACCTATGTGATAACTTATTTAAGAAATAAAAAAAAAAACCTCCAGAAGGTTTTTCAGTCAGAGAGAGGAGTGAGAAGATGTGAGTAACCTTGTAGACACCAAGGTCAATGAAGAAGGAAGGGCAGGTGATGCTCTCAGAGCCAAAGCAGAAATCCCTTGCTGCCACTGGAGAAGACCAAGGTGACAGAGGCCATAGAGGATGATAATGGAGGAGAGATCCAACTATAGCCTGTGGAGAACCCCATAACAGAGCAAGTGGATGTGCAAAGGAGGCTGTGACCCCATGGGAACCCACAATGAAACAAGCTCCTGGCAGAACTCGTGGACCCATGGAGAGAGGAACCCACGAGAGAGCAGGTCTGCTGGCAGGACTTGTGACCCTGTTGGGGAACCCACTCTGGAACAGTCTGGTCCTGAAGGTCTGCACTCCATGGAAGGGACCCACACTGGAGCTATTCCTGAGCTATAGACTGTGGGAAGGATTCACGTTGAAGAACTTCATGGAGGACTGTCTCCCATGGGCAGGACCCCATGCTGGAGCTGGGAAGATTGTGAGGAGTCCTCCTCCTGAGGAGGAAAGAACAACAGAGACAATCCATGGGGTGAACTGACCCCACGCCCATACTCCTGTGCCATTCAGGATTGTGGTGAGAGGGGTAGGTAGAGAATTTGTGAGTAAAGTTGGGTCTGGGAAGAAGGGATGGGAAGAGCATGTGTTTTAAGATTTAGCTGTATTTCTCATTACTCCAGTATGTTTTGTTCAGTAATAAATTTGATTAATTTTATATAAGTTGAGTCTGTTTCCCCTGATTGTAATTTGTGAATGATTTCTCCCTGTCCTTGTGTTGACCCACAAGTCTTGTGTTATATTTTTTCTCCCCTGTCCAGCTGAGGAGGGGAGGGACAGAGCAGTTTTGGTGAGCACATGCAGTCCAACAGTAAGGACCAGACTGAGGTTTAGCCCAGTGCTCAATAGGCTGAACAACTACATGACAGGTCTTTCTGTCATCCCTTTTAAACTTTATTTTAGATGGTAGCATAAGAGGCTGACATCCAAGATTTTAGCTGGTATCTGCAAATGATTAAGCACAAGTAGTTCTTCAGAGAATGAAGCATTTCACACACAGTCATTCCTTATTAATTTATCATAATCTCACAATACTAGGGACATAATATAGAATTTTTGTGTTGTACCTCTCATTTCCTGTTTTTATTAGTTTTTATCATATAAATTTCTGAAACTCTGAACCACATGCAATTATGGAACTAGTAATCTAAAAGTAAAAAGTTACTATTTTGATTTATCAATACTGAGTCTCTTGTGATAAATAATTTCATAAAATTAGTTGAACAACATTACAAATCCTTGAGCTATTTCTAGTTTCACCTACCTTACAGATTTATAATTTTTTTTAATTAGAAAGCAGTTTTTACAGATGTCTCTGACTGTTCAGACCTCCTGACCTCCATGATTAAATCCATCCTTGGAAATCCTGGTTCTTCATAGCATGTCCTTTACATGCTATGGATAGGAGCCTGGGTCTCCATCTCCATCAATGGTCCTGGGGGAGTGGAGAGGAAAAAAACTCAGCCTCTGTGTGTGAAGGTAAGACTATGATATGATTTGTTACCAGTCATCTGATCATGGTTTGCCAAGGATGTGAGCCCTGTACTTGCCCACAACCTGTTTGTGCAACACTTGTGTAATACTGCTACAGCTGCAGGTTGTCTCAGGAGGCTCACAGATGGTTTGGTGGAAATTCAAAGTATATGATGGGATTGTACAGCTTCCTTTTTCCTGCTCAGTGCATTTTTGGGTGCAGGGAAGCTTCATGTTCTGGAGCGCCTGAGTTCTGCTTCCCTGTCTTGGTTTTTTCTTTGATCCCCCCCACTTCAGTCCTGATTGCTCTGCTGTCTCAGTTCTCTCACTCCTGGTGTCTGACTATTCCTTTACTGCTGAGGTACTTGGTTGTTGCTTTGTTCCTTTCATGAATTAGTATTTCTCTCAGGATTTCACAGCAGGAAGATATTTTGGTTTATGTTTCTTGCCTGACTCCACCAGGAGCACACAGGCCTTGATTAAACTGCTATTTTACCAAGCAAATTGCTTTTGTCAGACCTCTAATCAAGTAGTATTGATTACCTGAGGGAGAATACCTGAAGTCTGATCATCATATTTCAGGGTGAAACTATGTCAGACCAGTAGCAATTCTGTACTAAGAGCAGGATTTGGAACTTGTATCATGTCTGCAGCTCATAAAGGTCAGATGCTATTAAAAGGATGTCTTTGCAGCTGCAGATGTCTATAAGTTTATTTTCATATTTATTTTCATAGGGACGAGCCACCAGAGTAGCTTTCATGTAAAGAAACAGTGGCCACAACAGAACTTCTTCTTTTAGCCTACTCTCACTTTGAATGTCAAGGGATAAGTTGGTAAAGAAGCTTAAAATTAAATATTCTAATATTACAGGTTTTAATCATTTCAATTAGATTAGGTTCCTAATGAGATCCATCTTGGTGATGGATTTGGACCCTCATCACAATAAGGTCTCAATCTGCATGTATAGGATAACCTTAAATGAACTGACAGTTGCGAAAAATTGCTAAGGTCAGAGTCTACTCTAGCTGGCAGCCTTTTTATCGACTATCTGATTACTCTTTTACTTTTGTTTGCTAAGGCATCAAGTCAATGCCATATAACTTTGCCATAGTAGTTGAAGCAGAGGAACATACTGTACTAATAAATAGTAATGTCTGAGTTGCAGACAGAACTGTAATGTTTGAGGAGAAAACAAAATCTACAGACAGAAAAACCTTTCTATGTAGTTTCAGGTAGGATTAACTCATATTTTTACTTGCAAAGCTCACCATACACGAATATATATCAAACTGTTGGATATTGGAAATAGTGTAAGGTTTAAGTTGATTTCTGTAGTACTTACTGAAAGGAGCTAAGTTTCAGGGAAAATAAACATGAGAGTTTCCTAGGCACAAATAAAAGTTCTTTCAATAATGCACCAAACAACAACTTCTACACCTGAGGCAGGTTTTGCCTCAAACAGGCATTGTTACTGTGGGTTGTTGATGGTAACTGGAAGTTAATCAGTCCTCAGCTTCATAAAGTCACCTCTGTGCTCTGAGGTAGTTTTGCTCTGTGCTTTTTCTTTCCTTTGCCTCATAAAATTGAGAGAGGCAGCAGTATCAGTGATGGTGAATTATTTATACTGATCCTTGTTTCATTTGAGCAGCATTCAGATAAGGATGGGTGGTGTGATACACCATCTGAACCAGCTCTGCTTCCACCAACACAGTCTGGAACATACGAAACCCCATCATCCTCTACCCAAGTGTCAGGGTTTGGACTCAGGAACTTGTAGTTGCATGATAAATTACCTTGTTAAATCTGTTGCAAAGCATGTGCAGGTGTGTTCTCCAGCTTCTTTTTAAGTTCTTTCATTGAGGGGTAAGTAGGCCTAAGTACTTAATGTTTTTCATGAGACAATAAAGCAATTAATCACAGAGAAGTTCCCTGTATGCTGAAACTTTATGTGTAACACCTAAAAACATTTCTTGCAGTATTACACTGGAAGGCAAGGAATGTTCCTTTCTGGAAAAGCATCTCCTCTGAATGAATACAAATTCACTCAGGGAATGGTGAAACAAATCTCAAGTGCATAGGAAATTCAAGATTACTTTAGATGCTGTATGAGGGAGGCTCAAAAGGAAGATGGGCTTACCATTTTCCATTTATTCTAAAGTTCTGTTTCACAAACAAAAGCTGGTATTTCCCTAAAATAATTTCTTGGTGCTTTTTTTTTTTTTAAGTAGTTATATTATAGTGGTGTATTTTATTTCCTCCTACATAAGATGCAGTGCACTCAATCTTGCACTCCTCAAGACTGCAATGAAAAGTTAACATGGAATCTCTGCTAGGTATAGACTGTAAATGTGAACGTGTAGCTGGGATTGTAGATCAGTTGTCATTTTATTTCTAAATTGAATTAGAAACTAATTACAGCAGTAAGAGATTCGGGGAAGCTGGTGAAATTGTGCATGACAGAAATATCTTTTAAATCATAAGAAACTAACTTTGGGCCATAATATAAGTCTTTCCATTCTGTGTCCTGTCACAGCGCATTCATGTTTTTCCCATCTCCTCCAATACAATGTATATATGTCATATGCAATTTGTATACAAAACAAATGTGGCAAGGAAAACTTTAATCTCATTTTTCCAGACAATTAATATAGAACCAGAGAATGCTTTGGATTGGAAGGAACCTAAAAGATCACCACCCCTGCCCTGGGCAGGGTCACCCTCCACCAGACCAGGTTGCCCAAAGCCCCATCCAACCTGGCCTTGGACCTTGCCAGGGAGGGGGCAGCCACAACTTCACTGGGCAGCTCATGCCAGGGCTTCACCGACTCTGTGAATAACTTCTTCCTCATAGTCTTTAAGGCCATCATCCCTTATTCTATCACTCCATACCCTCACAAACAGTCTTTACCCATCTTTCTTGTAGGCACCTTCCTTCAGGTACTGGCAGGCTTCTATAAGGTGTCGTTGGAGCCTTCTCTTCTGCAAGCTATGTGAGTCCACCTCTCAGTCCCTCTTTCATAGGAGAGGTGCTCCAACCCTCTCATCTTCATGTCCCTCCTCTGGACTCATTACAACACTCAACCTCTTTCTTGTGCTGTAGAGCTGGATGCAGTACCCCAGGTGGGGTGTCACAAGAATGGAGTAGAGGCAGAGAAGCACCTACCTCAAGCTACCTGCCAAACTAGTTTTGATGCAGCCCAAAATATAATTGGCTTTCTGGGCAGCAAGGGCACATTACCAACTCATAGTCAGTTTTTTGTCCACCAAGATACCAGAACTCAAAGTTCCATTTTCTCTCCCCTAAAGCCAAGAAAATATACACAAAAGGTCTCATACTGTTGTGTCTTTATTGATGATTTAATTGTTTGTAAACCAAAATACATCAAATATAGGAGAAATAACAGAGTAAAATATTTGTTACACAAATAGAAATGTAACATATAACAAGTTGGAAGTCTTTGCCTGTATAATCTAGGTAATCACTCCTTCCATTCCAACTACTGTGAAGAATGTGTTTTGTTTAACCTCTCACTGTATACCAGTTAAACATGAACAGTTATTCTTGTTTAGAGACATGTATTGTAGCCTTTATTCCAGAAACTATGGCATTTAAAATAGATTATATTTATCATAAATTTGAGTTACCAGTTTGTTTACATATATCAGCCTCAGCTTAACATGTAGAAACCCTTCATCTAGACCTACAAATCTATTTTACCTCCCTCCTTACAAGCACTGTCTTACATGTGGTGAAAGTCCAACCTAGCTCTAACAAGTATTTTCAGACTAATAACACTTTATTGTATATTTTTGGCTCTGCTATAAGAAAGATGTTTTTCTTATTACTTCTCTTCAGCTGTTCTGATAAATAGTACAAAAAGTTTTGAACACAAAATTATAAAGGAGAACACCATTATTATGCTTTCTGTGGAGCTGAAGGAAATCTAAGTTGCCACCCCTGATTGAATTTAAACTTCTTTGAAATTTTACTGATAAGTGGCTTTGATGGAGCATTCTGCTTTTGAGATGTAAGACCCTGATAGAAACAGAAGTTAACAAGATATTGTAGTGTATTAAATCCAGCCTTCGAAATCTAGTGTATAACCCCTAGGCAAAACCATTAAAGTAGAAAAAAAAAGTAGAAAAACCACAAGGTGAAGCTATTACTAAAAAAGAGGAAAAAATAATATCTGAAATGTAGCATTGGGAAAAACCTATTATTAAAAAAAAACCAAAACAAATAGTAAAAAAAAAATTCTAGAAGTCCTGTTTACCTTCACAAGATTATGACTGAAGATGGAGGAATACAGACAAATCTAGGCAGAATTTGTTGTGCTTGTGTAAGACTAATGTCTGTATGGGAGGGAGCAGAAGGGGATCAGCTACTATCACCTGTGAGCCTTTAAGAGCACAAAAGCAAGATCATGTTATGAAAGGAATAGAGTAGTACTTCCTACTAACCCTTGCCATCTGAGATGTAACCTTTAAAAAATTCAAGATGCTGATCAGAAGCTAATGTTGGTTATGAAACTATAGCAGAAGCCATAGCAGAGACAAGTAAAACCTGGTATCTTTTCGTCAGTTATGAAAAGACCTAGTTGTTTGGGTTTGGGGGTTTTTTTATGTAGGTACATTTGAACTAGCTTTTAAATTCCCAGCTGAAGCACTGTCTGCACTGCAGCTGAGGCAGCACAGTTGGAAAGCTGCAGTAACTATTTGCCCAAAAATTCAAACAAACGTTTGGATTTGGAGTGTCCTAAACTTCACTTTGCCATGGCTTAACTGGTAGAGTAGAAGATGTTTCACTCACAGCTAGACAGGGATGTTCAGTCACAGCTGTGAAGTTACTGCTCTTTTCTCCTGCCCAACCATCCTATTTGATATTTTTGTAAAATTTATGAATGATAAGATGAACTAGTAGTGGGAACATCATACCTCAGTCTATTCCTGTGCATCCATTTAAGATAGCACTTCATTATCTCCCTCTTTGTTTCTGGGGCTCCACTTCTAGCATGTTTATTCCTCCACTGGGAAATCCCTCTGAAAAAAATGCAAAATCTAACAACTAAGTACAGCCCCAATCTGGATCACAGAGAAAGTCATCTTAGGTAGATTTTACATTCCAATATTATCATGTATAAATGCTCCCAGAAATGGGAGCTGGAGATGAAACTGAAACTGCACCGGTTTGAAGAATGCCTATGAGAAACCACCATGGCTGCTCATTGTCCAAAAGTCATCTTTCTTCCTTTAACTGGGACTTATTTTTTTAGCCATATGCTGCTGTGTATGTCTGCAAGCAGGAAGAAAAACTTGCAGTGTGATTCCCAGGAGCTAAATTTGTATGCCACCCAAATTCTTTCATGGTTTCTTTGTGTCTTTGGCTGGCTTGCCAGTTCCATCACTGTATTGAACAAAAGGAAAGTTCAGAAGTGGTGTAACCCCAGCTGGTAGCTGAGCACCACATACCCACTTGCTCACTCCTCCCTGTACAAGGGGAGGAGAAAGGAAAAACACAATTGTAGGTGAGATAAAGACAGTTTAATAGGATAAGAAAGGGATGATGATGATGATGATGATGATGATGATGATGATGATGATGATGAAGATGAAGATAGAATCAAAGAATGATTAGGGTTGGAAGGGACCTCAAAGATCATCTAGTTCTAACCCTCCTACCTTGGGCAGGGACACCATCCACTACATCAGGTTGCCTAAAGTCTTATCCTACCCATCCTTGAACACTGTCAGGAATGATGATAATGATGATTGTTGTTGTTGTTGTTGTTGTTGTTGTTGTTGTTGACCATCTGTGGGGAGAAAAAAAACAACCCAATGTCCATCTGTTTCCAAGTAGGGAATATGCATCCTGGCTGCTTTCCTAGCTATATTCAGAGCATGGCATTACATGGTAAATAATATTCTTCTGGCCAGCCTGAGTCAGCTGTCCTGGCTGAACTCTCCCAGGAAGCCTTGACAGGCAATGGGAAGCTGAAAAGTACTTGACTTAGGATAAACTCTACAGCTACCTAGCAGCAAATAAAACATCTGCTGTTAATATTATTTTCATCCTAAATCTGAAACAAAGATCTATACCCGGTACTAGGAAGAAAATTGCAACCCAGTCACTGTTACTGTCTATGATTCAAAAGCCAGCCTCTTGGAAAAAGCTGATTGACCTTCATTTCCACGTATTCTTATTCCTCACTCACTATGATGCTCACAAGAATGGTTAAGTTAACACATTCTTTCAGTGGAAAACACCAGCTATTTAAGGATGTGGTAATTGCCAACATAAATCTCAGCTAATTTGTGTATGTTAGTTTTGATTCCATATGTTGCAATAAATTGGCATGTGCATTATGAAGAATGATGTGTTACATTATGTATTTTGCTAGAACACACAGATTTCTCATCTTGGTGCTTTAGCATCATCTGAGAAAGAGTAACACCAGGAATTATACCTCATGATGCTGTTTTCATAAGGTCAAAGAAACAGCAGTCAAGGAGTAAGAAACCAAAATGACAGCAGAGGACTAGTTATGTCTTCTTTTAAAAACGTAATTTCTAGAGTTCTAGAAATAGTCACACAATATCCCCACAATCTTATTTCCCTCCCATCCCCTCAAAAAAGGCTTTAATGTCTCTGTAGTTTATGTGTAAGTATCCAACTTTTCTCTTTTTGCTTCAGATCAAAGAAACCTATCTTTGGAATATGAGGAGAATTTTAAACAGATAAAATCTACTAAACAGGAAATTCCAAATCACCTATATTGTTCTGATTTTCTTCCACGTTTTTAATTTCCTCCAAATCCAGCTGCAGGTCTGGTTCATTACTTAAAATAGGAAACTTCCAGTTCCCGTGTCTGTAGAATTTAATTTAAAAAATATTTGATTGAATATGTAAATCAATTACTCAAGAAACGTACTTCAAAACTTGTAGGGCATGAAATTTCCTTTATCCACCTCACCATTCTGTACCTGTTTATGTTTTGCTTTTAGCTCTTTGGAAAAGGAAGAATCACAGGTTTTCATCTGAATATTAGAAAATTCTTTTCTTGTGACTGTACTATTAGAAATTTAGGGCCTGTTGGTTTCATTTTCCCCCACACGTTAGTATTATATGCACGCTATAAAACAATCAGTAAACTTACAGCTTCTTTTTTCTTCTTCTTCTTCCCCCATCCCTTGAGTAAATTCATCATTCTTAAGGAAGACTTGCAAAGTTGCCATTGGAAAATACAGTTTTTGTCTGATAGAGTATGGTGAGTCAGTCAGTCATAGCTCCTGCACATTCAGTGAATGCTTCTCAGTGTGACTATGCATCTGACTACTCTTTGAGAAACTTTCAGAGTGATTTGATTTAGAACATGTAATGTTAGAGTTCGAAAGTGTTAACATAAATGTTTGAAAATGGTCAAGAAGCTTTTTTAATATGACCTTTTCCCACAAAATATTTTGGTTTAGATGAATCAACATTTCCAATGAAAACTTGTTTCACCAAAAGAAATAATTTCCAACCAGTCGTATGCATCCAGCACTGCCAATACTAAGCACTTAAAGACTCATCTGTTGAACCTCAGAAAATCTGTAGAAGTTTAGTACATCTGGGATTCATTTCATTTTCTTTCTGGTGCATATGGGTCATCATAAGGATNCAGATGAACCAGGAGACACTTGGACATCAGGACTACCCCAGTCTTCATGGGGTGGTTAGATGTACCACAGTGTGTACAGGAATTGAACTGGTGAGAAGACCCCAGGATAAAGCTGATTTGGAGCTTGGTGGCAGGAATTCATTAAATGCTGGACTGAAAATGAAAGGGTTGAAGAAGTAAAGATAGCATCCTCCAAATGGCTAGAATCACCACTTGATTTTGCCGATATTCATATAAATCGCATCTAAGAATAACATTGCAAGTTTTAGTAGAGTTACTATGATTTTTGAGACAAAAAAAATGGAGAGGAGAAAATATACCCCAGACAGTTTAAATTAAAAATAAAAAACCCCAAATATAAGTACTAAATGTAACCTGCAAACGTCAAGTTTTCCAGATGTCTCACACTTTGTGTGATTTGTTTTGTTAGATTTTATTTAACCTGTGATTTTTAGAATAAGAATGTAGGCGGTACAGCAGCTTATACTTATGTTAAGCGTCAGATAAACACAGTAATAAATTCTTTACCTTCAAAGGGTGACTAAGATTGAACAATTTTCTTTAAGGTGTCTGCCCTGTGAGCCAGCAATGATTATTTAACCATAACCACATATTTTTGCCTTGGTAAAGCCCCGACTATAATGATGATTTAAAATGAAAAATAAAATGGAGCAGATTCAATATGTCACCTGACAGTTTCTCTCTTCTACCTAAGATAGGGAGATCATATTCTGTTGACTGACCATATTTGTTGTGGAAGTATATTGCCGCTACTGTGGATATTGTTTAAGGAATTATAGAATTACAGAAATAAACCTATCTTTCTCCAATTTAAAGTGATTTTTAGGTAGCTGGAGCTGTTTAGGGGTTTGCTCCTGAATAAACACGTTTATTGTAAGACAATAAACACAATGGAGTAGCAAAGAGTAATAGGGCTCTCTCTCTCTGAACCCTGAATTAATGCAAGCAGATTCTACCAGAAAACAATGGTTTTGTAAATTTGTAAAATACTCTGCAACCTAAAGGAGAGATTTAATTGGGAACACTTGACTATATTTGCAGACATGGTCTCACCCTAACCTTTGATTTTGCACAGCTAGGATTTTCTAAGCTGCCTGTGTTCTGCATGACTCCTGTGAAGCTAAAGCTGCCTTCTCTTTCCAGTGGACTGACTTGTGTGGGTGACTCTGAGGTAATTAGAGAACGAAACTCAGTAATGGTTTACTCAAAAATTTTTTCCTGTTTTAAGACATGGCCAGATAATAGAATTCTGGCCACAGAACACTTTGTGGAATAAGTAAATAGGATATTAGCTGGTTTCTCATACCAGTATGAGAAAACTACTGATGCTTTTCTCATTGTATTGTTTCAAAACGTATCTAGGCATGTCATACTATCTGTGGGCTTAATTTTGGTAGTTACTTTTCAAATATACATTTATAAGGTTCCTGCTCCGAAACATCTTTGGTCAAAACAGAGGAGAGAAACATAGCAAAGATTTGTTGGAATAAGTGTTTGAATAAGAATAAAACCCCAGATCTCTTTTGTTTAGAGAAGGCATGAGTACCCAAATCACATAATTTCTGTAGTATAGACTCTACCATAGGAAGTTTTCAGCCTTATAACAGCAACAATTTTCAGTGTTGATTTATTAAAAAAAAAATATCCTAAAGTTTCTGTATTTGAGATTTTTGAAGAGATGTGTATTTTGCTTTCCAGAAAGGCAGAGAATTGTTATTTTTCAAAGGAAAATAGGAGCAGGCTGTTATGACATCATGTCCTGTATTCTACATGCAATGTGCATGGCACTGTAAATCTTTAATTCCTTCTTGCACTGTAATACATTTTAAAGTTTGATATAAACCAGACAACTGGCATTTAGACTTTCATTAAAACAATTACGTCAGATTTAATACAAGTCCAAACTAGGAGTGTAGACTTTCAGTGAAATACTTTAAACAAGATCCTAATTATAACTGTATAGACTTTTTTAATAAAACTTGCATTAATGAGATCATCCAACTTTGTAATGAGAAAGATCAAAATGGAAAGGGAATGCACCAGAGGAAAGTAGGAAAATAACCTCAAAGTCCTTAAGGAGACAAATTTGGCCCTAAACAAATGCTTTGACCTAATCTTTTCTTGCTTCTGAAAGAATTATCTTGAAGTATCACATGGTGTATGGCACACAAACACATTGCAACAGGCAAAACTGAAGCATAATACACTGAGTACAAACACTGCTCACTAAAAATGCGTCTCTTCCCCATAATGACCTCAACCTGTTGAAACCCAGACTCCCAGCTCTTGAAATTACTCTGATGCTTGAGCAGGAGAGCATTCCTGTGTGATTTAATCTAGGTGATCTTACTTGGGCATAGGGGTTGGACTAGATGATCTTTCAAGGTTTCCTTCCAACTCCTAAAGTTCTATGATTCCATGATACACATTCTGCCTGTTATGTCTACTTCTCTTTGCATGATAAAAAAAAAACAAAACAAAAAAACCCCATAAAACAAAAAACAAACCCAAAACCAATTGGTAGCGGAAAATACAAGGCAGATATCAATGTGACTTGGTCTCCTAGTAATACAGTGATCAAGCTGGCAGTGACATGGATGAGTCTCCATTACTCATAGAAAACATGCATAGATCATATGAAGGGTGGTTGAATAAAATGCAGAAGCAGAGCTTGATGTAAGGATCTGGGCTTGAGTCCCTCAGAGAGGCTGGCCTAGAACCAACTTGTCTGTGGATCCCAGCAGGACACCATAGTTAATGGCTCTTTGTGCTTCTCCAGTTGGCTCACTTACCGGGTTCGTGCTCTGAACCATTCTCTAATTTGGAATCAGGCAAGGCACCAAAAAGGCAACAGGCTGCCTCAGAGGAAAGCAGCAACTCTCCCAGCAGGCTCTTGGCTGTCTGGAATTGCCTTTCTGGACTTCTTTTTCCTATACTGGGATGACACATCAGAAATGTACAGGTTTCTAGCATATGCCAACAGGTGCCTTTGAGACTAAAGCAGCCTAGAGATCATCTCAGGGACAGTGTTGTTTTCCTTTTTATTTTCTTTTTTCATTTTTCACATCCTAATTAGAACTGCCTGTGGCTTTGTTGCACTGGATTTTTGTTAAAAGCTAAAAAAGCTACAGATACATTCCCTCTTAAATATCTGTTGCTGAAGTCTAACTTGGGTTCCCAAGAAAATTTGTCAGTCAGATTCTCTACGGGTAGCCACAGAGCCAGCAGTTTCTGAGGAGTCAGAGCTTCTGGAAATCACAGCTTCATATGGAACACCTCAAAGCCAAGTGCAACTGCATTTCCAGCTGCAGATGACACAGAGGTGTCTGACAGCCCCAGCTCAATTAGGAACATATCAGTTCTTTGGACTGGTTTTCTGTACTTCTCTACTCTGACACATTTTAGAAATTGTTCAACATATCCAACTTAACAATAATGACAGCAAAACCCATTTGTTTGCTGGTTTTTTGAAACCAAGTTTTGTAGAAGTCTGCTACTGGGTTATAAACAGTATAAACAATGACCCTTAGCAGTGACAAGTTCTCTTTATCTTTCCCTGGGAAAAAATATATTGAACATTTTGTTATGGAATGTTTCATAAGAGCTTCTAATAAGATTTTGTGTGCTTATGCTAGAGATGGCAGATTGAAGAAAACTGTTGTGCTTGAAAACAGAGCATGGTAGCCTGAACAACTTGGAGTTCATGAGGCAATTCCACAACCTGCCCTTGCTCCAGAAGACATGATACAAAAGCTGTCAAAGCTACAGCATACTCAGTCACTGACATTTTCTGATAGTTGTAAGAAAAAAAAAAAAGAAAAGAAAAAAAAAGAAAAGAAATAAATTAAAAAGAAAAAGAAAAGAATCTGCAAACCTTTTCTGCTCTTGATCATCTATTGTCATAGGATCCAGAAGAAAAGTACTTGGAATCAAACCACTTCTGGGAGCCTCATGGATAACAGTGTTGGTAAGTGGAAGTGCCATCCCAAAAATTTTGTCAAAAGGTTGTTGGATGACATGATGCAATCTGGAGAGAGTCAAAGATGTAAAATCTGTTCCTGGTAATCCAAGAGAGAAAAACAAAATTTCTGGCATTCTGCTCACCTTATAGCTATGTAAAAGACTCCTGTGAAGACAGGATCATAATTACTAGAGATTTGTAAATCAGCTTCTGATTTGGAAAAAATACCATATTACTTTTGCTGAAAGACTGGGAAAAAAAAACCCTACCTTAGATTAAGTGACTGAGACAAGGAAATAAAACCAGAAAGAAGGCACCAAATCCATCCATACAAATAAATGGAAGGGCTCAAGGTAGTCCCTGGGGATGATTAATTTGTGTTGTTTCAAACTAAGCATACACAGAATGAGTGATGAGGTTAACGCTTCCACAAAATCAACAAAATGTTCAACCTTATCCTAGCAACCCTAAGTAACTTTCTGGCTGTATTGTACAATCTCAGCAGGTCTGGCACCTGCTATGCCAAGTGTGGTTTTCATATGCAAATCATATGCAGATGATGTATTTCAGCTTTTTTTCTTTTGCACAAACACCCACATAATTTTATGCAAGTTTCCTACCATGCTTTTCTTCTATAAGCAAATACAACCTAGGAAAAACTTGGAATGTTTGTTTCTATTTTCTTTAGCTTGTTTTCTTTGGATTCTTCTGTGTGTAAATATTTGGGGTCTTTGATTTTAATTTCCATCTTCTATGTCAGACCACATTTGATAATCTGCTGTCCAGAACTCAGGATGAAGATCTCATTCATGATTTATTTCTGCCTCCTTTAGCATAGATGTTGACCTATAGAAGGTGAAATATGACATAAAGAGGAAAATCAGAGTTACAGAGCTGATTCCTGGGACTTTGTCAAGCCAGGGATGCTACCTCAATATGATACTAAATTAACACTACAAGTAATAACAGAATTGGCTTTGCTTTTTAAACTCCTCCTTCCTACCTCCAAATTTTATACAAATAGCATTTATTTCATATCTTCCTTTCTCATTCTGCCTCCAAGATCTCTGGCTTTCATATCCTCTTCAAAACATTTTTGTTCTCTTAAAATTATTTTTCCCTTTCCAGCTGTAACCTACTACTAATGATCAAAAATAATTTTTTATATGCTATGTTTAGGCTGTTTAACCTTAACTGCTCAATTTTCAATTACCTGTGATTTATGCAAGGTCAAAAGGGATCAGGTCATCACCGCACAGAGCACAGCAGGTATCTGGTCTCAGAAGTACACGTCATATCTCTGAATTTTGCTTCCGGTTTTTGTAAACAACATGTAAAAAGATTAAGATGCTTACAAAAGGCATCCTCAAGAACCAGCACTCAAGGTGAGCAGTCAACAGACAAAGTTTAAAAACTAAAATAAAATCATTTTTACACTTTCTATGTCACAGGCACTTTACTCTGATACTGAGGGAGGAACACCTGTCCACAAAGAACTGACTGAGCCCTCCTCCACTGCTCCTACGTCTACTCTTCAGCTAAGAGAGAAAGAAATAGTCCTTTATTCCAGAAAGGAGTGGTGATAATATATTTTCTGATCCAGATTGCAGGCAAAGCACAGTTCTGGTTTTGGTCTTTGAGCTATACTGGGGTTGAATGGATGAGTGAGAGGCTTTCAGTTTCTCTCCTGAAACTGGAGAGTAGTCTTTCTTGTCCATGTGCCACTGAGCATTTAATGGAGATAGTGAAATATAAGTTGGAACACAAATAGAATTCTAGCCCTCTCTCAGGTGCTTTAGCTATTAGATGTCACGAAAGGCCTTACCATTTCAAACAAATATTTGGTAATTCCACATAAAGTGAAATAACTCTGGGAGGGCAGAGTGGGCTTCCATTACAGCACATACAGCCTGGGTCTTTCCTTTTAGGACATAGAACACGTGTTTGGATATATCCTGGAAGACAAGGAACTAAGTTCAAATCTCCTGCCTTCTGAACATTGGTCCAATCTTTGAGCCAAGAGAAAAGAGCAAATGTTGCTTTAGGTCCTTTTTGACTGGAACCTAGTCTGAAAGGCACAGATTATTGAATCACAGAATCACAGAATATTAGGAGCTGGAAGAGACCTCAAAAGACCATCCAGTCAAACACCCCTGCCCAAGCAGGATAATCTAGAGTGAACCATAAGAAAACCAAAGTGCAGAAAACTCTCTCAAGAATCATAGCTAGGGTTGATTTGGGGGAATGTATTAAGCCAATGAAGGGACAACAAGGCACTTCCAGGCATGTTCTGAATAAAACTCTGGTGAGCCTAATGTTCAGCTGATACATGGGCTAAGATGAGCAGTGTCTTGTGATGGTACTCTCTAATGAGTTGTCTTGTGGAGCAGTTGCAAGGACTATAATCTCAGTGGCCTCAGAAAAGGAAAACTAAATGCTAGGAGATAAATTGGAGAGTGTCTGCCTCCCTTGGATTTATTATTGTAGTGCCCTTCCAAACCACAAGACAGTACTTATTCACACCAATACTAGATGTTTAATATCTGGACCAAAACAATAAAAATGCTTTTATAAATCCTTTTCTGTTTTAATTAATGTAAATCTTGTGGAAATTATACATTTGTCTGATCCATTCTGGTTAGAATACCAAGTACCTTTCTGATATTTCCCTTTACACTTTGTTTTTACTGAAACAAGATTTATATAATTTAGTTTCAACAGACTTTTTCTTCCTCTTGTAATGGTTGCCTTTTTGGTTTCTTAAGAAATAGAGTTTAATACCATAGACTCCTAATTTCTGATCTGCGATGTTTCTTCATGTTTATATTCTGTTCTCTAGTCATTTGTGTAGATTTGAGAAATCTGAGACTAGTAGAATAAAAATACTAGTTTAGGGGTAAGGGATCTGTCTGTGTGTGCATCCTTCTCCTTTTTGTAATACAGGAAGTACTAATAACATAATTTCATATGCAAGCATTCAGTAGTCTCAAAACATAGAATCCCAAAACATTTAATCCTATCTGTAGGTAACCCATTTTTCTAAAATATTGAGCATTGACATGTTTTTCAAGAGAAATCCAGAATGCACAGCATTAACTAACAAATTCTGAGGCTTATTTTAATCTGTCCTTGTAATCAAGTAGGAACACCTGGCACCATAACACCTGCTTATTCATGTTTCAAAGCTGTGAAGAGCAGTGCTAAAATTTATTTAATTTTAATGCAATTTTTGCCATTGATTTTAAAGGGTTTATAGATTTTGTCCCAAGGAAGCTTAACAATTAAATCCATATACAGATTTTAACAAGAAGAAATTTGGAAACTCAGAACCAATATAGGCTATCAAGAAAAACAAGACATTAAGAAATTAAGAGAATCAAGAAATCTGGCCATGGACATCAAGGGCAACAAAAAAGCTTCTATAGGTATATGAGTGGTAGAAATAAGATGAGGGAAAATGTGGGTCCTCTCCTAAAGGAAAGGGGAGATCTAACTACCCAGGATATAGAGAAAGCTGGGGTACTCAATGAAATTTAAGCCTCAGTTTTCACTGGCAAGGGCTCCAGCCACACACCCAAGTCTCAGAAAGCCTAGGCAGAGACTTGGAGAATGAATGAACCATTTACTGTAGCAGAAGATAAGGTACGAAACTATCTAAGGAACTTCAATATACACAAGTCATAGAATCATAGGATCCATTGGGTTGGAAGAAACATTTAAGATCATCAAGTTCAACCACAGCTTAACCCTGCCTAGTCCACCTCTAGACCACGTCCTTCAGCACATCATCTATTCACCTTTTAAATCCCTCCAGGGATGGTGACTGCACCACTACCCTGGGCAGCCTGTTCCAATGCCTGACAATCCTTTCACTAAAGAAATTTTTCATGATGTCCAACTGAAATCTCCCCTGGTACAGTTTTCAACCATTTCCTTACCCTATTACTTGTTATCCAAGAGAAGAGACCAACCGTCACCTCTTCACACCCTCCTTGCAGGTTCTTGTAGAGAGCGATAATGTCTCCTCTCAGTCTCCTTTCTCAAGACTAAACAGGACCA
Source organism: Heliornis fulica (assembly GCA_013399135.1). NCBI lineage: Eukaryota > Metazoa > Chordata > Aves > Gruiformes > Heliornithidae > Heliornis > Heliornis fulica. The sequence goes on along the minus strand of VXBZ01010987.1, from coordinate 104,413 downwards.
GCTCCCTCCACTGCTCCTCACAGGACTTGTGCTCCAGACCCTTCACCAACTTCGTTGTCCTTCTCTGAACATGCTCCAGCATCTCAATGTCCTTCTTGTAGTGAGGGGCCCAGAGCTGCTCACAGCACTTGAAGTTCAGCCTCACCAGAGCAGAGTACAATGGGACAATCCCTTCCCTACTCTGCTGGCCACACCATTCCTGATACAAGTCAGGATGCTGTTGGCCTTCTTGGCCACTTGGATACATTGCCAGCTTATGTTCAGCCAGCTGTCAACTAACACCCCTAGGTCCTTCTCCTCCGGGGAGCTCTCCAGCCACTCTGCCCCAAGCCTGTATCACTGCCTGGGGTTACTGTGACCAAAGTGCAGGACCCAACACTTGGCCTTTCCCCTTGATCCAGCCTGTTTAGGTCCCTCTGCAGCAGGGCTTTCCTGCTTTCCAGCAGATAGACGCTCCCACACAAGTCCATGGGACGTGGTGAGATGCATCAACAGGTCATGAGGGAACTTGTAGAGGACATGGCTGAGCCACTTTCCATCATATTTGTGAAGCTGTGTAAGTCCAGTGAAGTTCCCACTGACTGGAAAAGAGGAAACATATCCCTGATATTCAGAAAGGGAAAATGTGAAGACCTAGGAACTACAGGTCAGTCAGCCTCACTTCTGTACCCAGCAAGATCATGAAGCAGATCCTCCATGAAAATGAGCTCAGGCACGTGGAAAATAGCAGGTGATTGGTGACAGCCAACATGGCAAATTTGCTAATCTTCTACAATGGGGTTACAGTATTGGTGAATAAGGTAAGAGGAACTGATGTCAGCATTTCACAGTCTCCCTCATGACAGCCTTGCCTCTAAATTAGAGAGAAATGGATTTTCTGGATGGACCACTCAGTGAATAAGGAAATAATTGTATGATCACACTCAAAGACTTGTAGTCAACAGCTCAATGCTCAAATGGAGATCAGTGACGTGTAATTCTTTAGGTGTCAGTATTGGAACTGGCACAGTTTTGCACTTCATACAAACTGCATGAAGTTCAAAAAGACCAGGTTAAAAGTCCTGTACATAGATCGGCAATCCCAAGCACAACTACGAGTTGGATGGAAAAAGGATTTGGAGCACCTCTGAGGAGAAGGACTTGGGGGCATTGGGTGATGAAAAGCTTAAAATGAGGCAGCAATGTGTGATTGCAGTTTAGAA
>VXBZ01010987.1:80574-91085 GCA_013399135.1 Heliornis fulica | reverse complement strand
CCCCCCCACTGTAAGATTGCTATAAGATCTCCCTGGAGTCTTCTTTTCTCCGGGGTGAACAGCTCCAACTCTCTCAGCCTCTCTTTATAGGAGAGATACTCCAGCCCTCTGATCAGCTTCATGGTCCTCCTGTGGACCCATTTCAATAGTTCTAAGTCCTTCTATGTTGAGGACTCCAGAACTAGACACAATACTCCTTTTGATGCAGCCCAGGATACATTTGGCCTTCTGGGCTGCAAGTGCAGACTGTCAGCTCATGTTGAGCTTCTCATTCACCAGCCCCCGTCAAGTGCTTCTCTGTAGAGCTGCTCTCTATCACTTCATCTCAGCCTGTGCTGGTGACAAGGATCGCCGTGACCTAGGTGAAGGACCTTGCACTTGGTGCTGTTGAACTTCAAGGGATTCATATGGCCCACTTCTCCAGCTTGTTCAGGTCCCTCTGGATGACATATAAGACTCTGGTGTGTCAACTCCACAACTCAGCTTGGTGTAATCTGCAGACTTGCTGAGGGGGCACTCAACCTCACTGTCAATGTTATTGATAAATAAATAAAATAATACCAGTCCCAGTACAGACCCCTGAGGGACACCACTTGTCACAGGTCTCCATCTGGACATCAAGCAATTGACAATTACTCTCTGGATGAAACATGTTGTGGGGGGCTGTGACAAAGGCTTTACAGAAAGTCTCCGTTAAGTGCTTTGTTCACTTCTTTAGCCCTATTGACAAGTTTATATTAAAATTGAGACTTAATTAAAGAGTAACAGTATGCAATGGAGTGCAATGGGACAGAACATGTATGAACAATTTTAGCAAATATTAGCTCTTGATTATAGAGTAAAATTGAATATTTGTTTACATTTTGAGGTAGGAAGATAGTATAGAAATGTGATATGTGATTTCAGTGAGGAAGGAATGAAAAGAAGATATCAGTTTCACTGCTTATTTAATCATATTTCTGCCTAAATCTGGGCTGTAATATTTCAGTATCTGATGCTACTCTTTCTTTCTACACATGCAATGTAATAATAAATTCATGCTCTCAATTTTTTCTGCACTATATACCTGTTGGTGTCTGTGTAGTTATCTCTATTCTTCTGCTAATATAAACTAGCCATTTACTGCATTGCTAAGAAAAACGAATTGAGAAAAAAGGCTGATGAGGTGTATCCCAAGGATCTGTAAATCTGTGGTTCTAATTGCAGTGAATCAAGATATAAGAAATAATCCAGGAACAATGTAATAGGAGAATTAGAGAAAAGAGTGACATAGATTGGAAAAAGAAATAGATGTTCATGTTATTTTTGGACAAGAACATTTCTGACTGCTTGCAGCGGTCAAGAAAATTCTGTAGCTGTGCATGATATTTCAAAGATATAGTACTAATCTTAAGTATAAATGAAGGTTTTTTGTCAGAAGTTTCATGTTTGGAGTTACAATAATCTGCAGCTGATAAGAATCATAAAAGGGCACATGCAGTATTGTTGGTTATGTAACATGTATCGGTCAATCTATTGTAAATATATTACCATTTCCCTAATTTTAGAGTAAACAATAATGTTTTAAATTTTCCTGAATATTCAGGAAATAGTGTAATACTAGTCTATGATTAATCTTCAAAATAACAGAATTGGTAGGAGTATATTTATATATGTAATTAATTGTTTGTAGTATCTATGACTTCCAACAAATGTGTGCTGCTTTTGACACCATGTGTGCTCCACCAGCAAATCAGTCACTCTGACCTGAAGACACATTTTCAGCTATCTTCTAACAGAAGAATTCCTAGGAAATAGAGAACTGAATCCTGATGATACTTCCCAATGTGATTTGTTCATATATAAATCTGCATGGATATTTATATTCTTTTTTCTTGAAATTTTAAATTTGCTCCTGTGGCTTAGCATGCATTCATTGACCAATGATTTATTAATTATTTGTTACATCTGAAACAGCAGAACATGTAATGCCAATTATCTTCCACAACTTGTTTCCTGAAATTGCTGTAGAGATCATAGTTCAGAAGGAGGTGTCTGAGGACTGTACAACCTCCAGCGTGACAGCCAAGCCATCAGGAAATATGGGGACCATCTTGGAGGCATAGCTACTCTCAGCACAACCTCCAAGCCAGGTCTTCATGAGGCTGGCTGTGCTATCCCTAGGGCAAGTGTTGTCTCCCTGCTCCTCTGCAGGACCAGTTTCTCAGTGGGCTTCTAGCCTGTGGGAGAAGACAGTGCCAACTCGCTGGCCCTGGCCCAAAGGGCTGATGAACCAAACCCTGACTGCACAAGGAGCAGTCCTAATCCTCTGCCCTCTGCCTGGTGACCTGACCTGTTCCTATGCAGTAACACCACCTTGCATTCAAAACCTCAAAGAACCTGCTAGCTTATGAGCTTCAGGGAGTTTCTTTGTGCAAGCCTTCTTACATGTTCCAGGAAAAAACACACAACACACATTAGGTCAAACTAAGGGCCTGTCTAACTAATCCAATCCTGGCATATTATGTGTGAATAAGCCAAACATCACCAATAATTCCACCCCCTTGTACTCCTGCCTGGACATGGCAACCAGCAGCCAAGTACCACGCTACAGTTATTTACAAAACTGCAACATGAGACAAATTTTTAGGGGTCAAAGAGCTGACTAGAGGTGACTTGTGCATCAGTTGAACCTTGTGTTCAGCAATTTTTATGACTAATTATCCTTTGCTTATGATTATCTATATAAAGTTCCTTGTTACATATGAGTGTAGTAGATAAACAAGGTGTACACTTAAAAGTTGCTACATTACTGTTACCAAAGCACCTCTTATTTGAGTGTCATGGACCCTTCCTGAACCCACAAAACTGAAATGAGTGATTGCTCGATATTCTCCTTTGTGCCTCAATAATAAGCAATCCCATTTTGATTTTATGCTAACCTACATAAGTCACAAGGCAAGCATATCCAAGGTCAATTAATTTTAATGCTAGCCTAGCATTTTTTATTGTCCTAAGGTATTTTTCACTATTCTGCTAGTCCTCTAGCCTGGCATTTTCCATTTCTGAGCTTTTACAGTAATAAATTGATTACAGCTTATATGTTCTTCTTGGTTGCTTGGAGACAAATGTCTATAAAACACACCTGGAGGCGTTTTCTTCAGTTTTGCCTCCCTCGCCTGGTTCCTCATTTATTCCTGCTCAAGGATAACCATAGGCAGTCTTTATGACCAAAGAATTTAGGCTGCTGCTTGGTCACAGTTCATCCTCTTGAGCACCTTTGGGTCTTGCTTCAGCTTTCCTCAGATCCCACTGTGAGATAAAGCAAGCTGCTTGAGGTTCCCCCTTGATGTTTTCCTAAACTTATATGTTGCAGCAGGAGTTGCAATATTTCAGGTCCGCTTTGCTAGGTAATTTCACTAACCCAATCCCAAATGGGTTAGGCTGTTTAATATTTAGAGTCTTCAGCACATTTAGGTACATGCTTGGGCATGCATGGTCAGAATGAGATGAAGCAGTAATGTGAATTGCTATGCTGAGAAAGGTTTAGGATTATATCAGAGTTCAGAGAAGGAACTATGTTCGTAAGTGAAGTTGTTGGCTTGCTTCAATGCTCACATGCTGGATTGTCTTCTAGGGAAAGTACTTGGATTTTATATACAAAATCACAGAATCACAGAATGATAGGAGTTGGAAGAGACTTCGAGAGATCACTCAGTCCAACTCCCCTGCCCGAGCAGGATCATCTAGAGTAGATCACATAGGAACGTGTCCAGAATGGTCTTGAATCTCTCCAGAGAAGGAGACTCCACAACCTCTCTGGGCAGCCTGTCCCAGTAATCTGTCACCCTCACAGTGAAAAAGCTCCTAGTTATGTTAAGATGGAACTTTCTATGTTCCAGTTTTGAACCATTTCCCCATGTTCTATTTCTTTTATAGTAATTCTTCAGATGGAAATTAAAACCAAACGAAAACAAAACAAACAAACCACCACTGAAAAACCCAACTCCAAAAGTGAGGTCTATCGCATCTTTACATAGGTTCTGCAATTTTAAACACAACAGATATATGTTGGTAGCACACATTAATGTTTTACTGCTTATTTTTTCTATTGCAAAAGTCTATCTAGCTGCAAATGGAATTTGTCACTCACAACAATGGCTTAGTTAATTTGTATCTGTGCACAATATGGTCATCAGCTTAATTGTTACCTGTTCTCTTAATAAGCAACATTTGTCATCTTCCTGATGTGCCTGTCTTCCCAAGACTATGAATATTCAAAACTTAATCTTATATCAGATAATTGGAGTAGTTGGCTCCAGTGTGGCTGTGTAGCTTTGAAGGGATGTAGAAGAGAAAAAAAAGTAAGAGGATCCAGCATTCCTCCTCTCTTTTTAAAGCCATAGCACAAAACAGCATGAATGACTCAATGAGTATCCACAGTAAAAGAAAAATCCACCCCTTGAATTAGCTTTTAAAATTGCTTTGAACTTTATTATTAACATATAAAGATATGAACATGTACATTATAGAAACTCAAACAGTAGTAATATTTGGAAAAGGTAAAGTACGTACTTGGAAGATCTTTGTGTTCTTGGGGAGATAAAGACAGCTTTAAAACATGCCCAGACAATACATTAAGTTTGTTTTTGGTTTTTTTAAATAAATTAAAAATCTGATGTTCAGTGTGTATTTGTAGTATATATGAAGGATGTTGAGATGAATTTTTAAAATAGCACAATGACAGAGAATTACATTTCATTCTGCAGCTTCATTCACATGTATTGTTACTAAAAGAGTTGACAAAATACGTTAGTGCTCATTGAATAGTGCTAACTACATGATTGATAAAGCACTTCTTTCGGAGTCTGTGAAAGGATTTATGATCCCCATACCTAAGAAGCCCAATTCCATGTACATGACCACATGCACAGCTAATCTCTGCCTTCAAGAGGGTTGCTATGTCACAGATGTCCATATGCTACAGCAAAGAGCAGCTGTCAAAATAGAACAAGTGTGTCTCACCAGTCAGTCCATTAGCTATGTTAGAGTTTCACAGCAGTGATGGACTGTTCTGATAATCTGTCTACGAAGCCTCTGCCTCCCTGGAGAGTTAACTCTGTCACCTGAAGCTGGCATCTTTATTTCTTCACTAACAGCCAAAAGACTACCTGTAAGATGGAGGAGACTGCAGGCAGGAATTGATACGCAGTGCTAAACCCTAGGTTTTATTTTGCCTTATTTCTTGTATCTGTTTCTACTGAGAACTATAACAGTGGTAACCCCAGCTTGCTTCTAAATTTTCCCTACTGAGATTTTAGAGGACATAAAATTTTCAGCCAGGAAGAAAACAAAATCCTGTTCTTAATCTCACACACAGTAGTAATTGTCCTATAGGCAGCTCTCCTGTGGATCCTGCAGTGAGTCAGATTATATGCATTGCAGAACATAACCATATCACATGTGGCAGTGAATAACAAACTCATGTGTCTCCAAAAAGAATCAGTAAGTCACACATTACACATTATAACAAATTATGTCTTCCAATATTATATGCAATTTGTCTGTGCCTATAAATACTTCTGTGTGCAAAAGAACACTCTTCTGATCTCTCTAGCATTTCTTATGTCTGAAACACACCAAATGTTTACTGCTTGTGTATGCTCAGTGTAGTTAATACAGAGGAAATTGTGATAGATGCTATCATCTTTTGCTCCAGGGTTTGTTTTATGTGGCCATTTAAGCTGCTAGACAGGAAGACTATTCTGCAATATTGTCATCAAGATGATAGACAGGAGAGATGCCCAGCTGTGGAATGTAATATATTCATAAAATAACAATGATGGCAATGTTTAGTAGGGTACCAAGACTTTTGCCATGCTATCAGCTTGAAAATATCCTTCTTCCTTTAATGTGTAAAAATATTGGTTTGTCAGAATTCAAATATTTTGGCACGCAACAGGAGTAAACTCAAAGGATTGGCAAGTGTGAGTTTACATAACAGACTGGCAATTTCTATTGATTGCAAGAACCCTTCAGGATCCCTCTTTTAATTAGCACTGCAGTTGTGCTGCCTTGAGAACTGTTATGGAAATATTTATGGATGCAATTGAATAGAAAGTATTTGTAGTAAAATTTGTAGAGAAATATACACATGCCACAGCTGATTTTGCACTGCTTTTATTATATGAATATAACTACCACTCAAGAGTTTTCAAACTCTCATGAGAAAAATGTGCTCATGAGCCAAAAATCCCACTCATCTGAAGGGTGCAGTTTGGTGCAACTGACACACCAGCATGATGCCTCTGAAGTTGTCTCAAAATGGTTTTTAGGAAATAAAAAAAAAAAAAGTCCTTTCTGTTGTGCTTGGTAAGGAGGGAAATAAAAATCAATTACAAGTTTTTTATCATGCATCATAATCAATAATGTGACATTGATAATGGTAACAGAAATAAAATTGTCATACCTTGGCTGACTCTCCTTCTAAACATTGGATAGCTGGAAAAAAAGGTTTGAATTTCATGTTCAAAGTGGAAGTATTTAATTTTTTTATTTTAACTTTATCTTAAAATTTCCTTCTCTAGTTTCAATAAGGACTAATATTTTGCATGGTTACAGACATATAGCTACTCTGTATTCAGAAATTATCTCATTTAGGCATTACAAAGCCAGAATGCAATTTCATCATAAAGATTAAAAAGTTTGAACAAGACTTTTGTTTTGGTGTGTAAACAGGCAGTAACTGTTCAGATTCACAGAATTACTGAGTCTGAAACTGCCATATGTATGATAAGGACTACTCATTTGAATACACTTCCTTTTAAAGCCTTGTCAGCTGAATCTGTATGAGTTGCAATGGAGAAATACATGCATTAAATTCACAGAGGAGGTTAGAGAGCAAGAAAGGTCCTGGACAGGCAATCTCTGAGTCACACACATTGCAGACTGGTCTGGGTTGGAAGGAACCCCAAGGATCATTGAGTTCCACCCCCCCACCACAGTCAGGGCCACCAACCTCCAGGCCTGGATCTAGACAAGGTTGCCCAGGGCCGCATCCAACCTGACCTTGAACATCTCCAGGGTTGGGGCATCCACCACCTCTCTGGGCAGCCTGTTCCAGCACCTCACCACTCTTTCTGTGAAGAACCTTCCCCAACATCTAATTCAAACCTTCCCTCCCCTAGCTTCAATCCATTCCCTCTTGTCCTACCACTGTGCACCCTTGTAAAAATCCAATTCCCCTCCTGTCTATGTGCTCCCTTTAAGTACTGGAAAGCTGCAGTGAGGTCCCCCCGCAGCATTCTCTTCTCCAGGCTGAAAAGGCACAGCTACCTCAGCCTGTCCTCATAGGGGAGGTGCTCCAGCCCCCTGATCTTCTTCATGGCCTCCTCTGAACCCTCTTCAACAGTTCCACATCTTTCTTGAAATGGGGGCTCCAGGTCTGGATGAGGTACTGCAGATGGGGCCTCAAGTTCTGACAAGACTACAAAGATTCTAGATCAAACAGTTGCAAATACACATGTCCACACTGGGAATGTGTATGGGTATCATTTTTAAAAAAAACTTTTACTGGAAAATCACATTCCTTTCTAACATTTTCACCCAGTTGGATGAAGAATAAAAACTTATTTTGACCCCACCCCAGTAAAATGTATTCTTACTGAAGCAATATAGTCACGTAGACAATGTGAACTGATTTTAGTCTTATCTGAATGGCCTAGAAATAGTCTGATAGAGTTTATGTACTTACTCTTTAGTCTCTGTAACACTATTACTTTTCTTGCTAGTTGCATCCAATTCTCTTCATCTTTCAGATCACACAGGACAAGCTACTGTTTTCTCACAATTCCTTGAGTAGATGAGATAATGTTAGTATATTTATTTTGTTCCCCTCACTCATCCTTTGACTTTGTCTTGCTTATTGCATGCTACCTGAACCTTGTATCCACAATAAAAGGAACTATTTTACCTTAGGTGTCTCCCTATTCATAAAAGCATAGAATGTGTTATGTTGGAAAGAACCTTTAAAGGTCATCTAGTCCAACTGGGCTTGTTACCATAGGATCAGAGTAGTCTACAAATAGAGATGACTTGGCAATCTCAGCTCCCTGATATGGTATTTTCTAAACATCATAAATATTTATCCAAGTTTTTACAGAAGCAGCCTCTAAACTGAGTGCTTCATTACCCATGTACCTCACTGGAGATGCTCAAAACCTGTCTCATAGCTGCCAGTCACTCACAGCATCTGCTGGCTTCATCTGCACCCACTTGTCAGCATCTATGAAATCAGACTCCGGCTGTCTCAGGCTGCGGATCCAGAAAACAGGAAACATATCATTAGTGGTTCAGTGTGGTTGTTTTCTTAGTATAAAATGAAAATCCACAAAGCTACAGTCTGAAGTCAACTTGCACCACAGTCTGCACTAATTCTCACTTTGCTAAGTTTATAACTACCCGTTTAAATTCTTATTGTTAAACTCATCCTTTGAAATAATGCATATGTTTCTTTCTTTTATATATACATGAGCTTTATGGTGAAAATAGTAGTGCACTCCCTTCTAAGGGACAGGGTGTGCCATACAAGTTGAATTCCTTACATAAGTGCCCTAGTAAATTTCAGTACGTCATTCTTCCTATGTACAACACCAAGAACTCTACTAGAAAACTCTGGGGACCTGTTATGATTAACATTTATTTAATGTTTAATTAAATTAATGTGTTTAATTTATTATGTGAACAGAAGTCAACAAACATTTTAGTTAAGATTTTATTTTTCTGCTAAACCAATGTGAAGAGCCAGAACATTAGAATTTTCTATTACTGGAATCATTAGATGGCATCTAGGCTGTGGTATGCATCACTTGAATAGAAAGTGCACTTGATTATAAAAGATTATAAATGCCTAATTATAGATGAAACTTTTCTCGTGAGACAGGTCTGACAGGTAAAGAACTTTGTTTCACATGATTTTTACCTTGACAATTTGTTAAATGTCCCTTTTAAATTTCCACCTTTGACAGTAGTAATATTTTTGAGGCTTATCCTGTTTTCACATAATAAAATGTTGTTGTTGTTGTTGTTGTTGTTGTTGTTGTTGTTGTTGTTGTTGTTGTTGTATACCCCCTTTTTTCTGTTAGCCTGAAAACTTCAAGAATCTGTGTTTCTGACAACAGTAAACTATCAGCTATCTGGATTGTAGATTATTTATGTGATATATTGAAAGACTGATCAGGTATGGCATGAGCAGAGTTCCACTGTCTCTCAGATTAGTTCACCACTAGGACCAGTGTCATCACTGTCATGCAGCAAAAGATTAAAAATTTAAAAAAAAATAATGGGGGATGCAATCTGCTTTCCAACAAGCCTGTTCATGCCGGGTTCCTCATGATCTCATTTCAAAGACCGGAACTTCTGGGAGTGTGGTGTATACACCCTGCCTCACAACTCTCTGAGTCCCAGAAGCTGGTTAGGTTCAATGCAACACCTGGACCTGTCTGGGCTTAGTACTGTGTCAAGTCCAGCAAGAAGCTAGATGTTAGGAGAGCAATGCAAATGTACATCATTAGACAGCAGCCCAGATATGCCACAGGAGATGCTGAACCTCATCCCAAAGGACAGGGCTGGCTCCAGTATAGCACATCAGTTTCCATGTCCTTTCTTTCCTCTGGAGTCTTGTTCCATAGTGCTACTTATTGTACCTGAGCCTTACTACTTTTGTGCTCCTAAGAGGAAGTGCTGCCTTGAATGCAGCACCTGGACCCATGCTAGGTCTTACATTTGCACTGTCTCGTGCTATGCTAGGGTCAGCAAGCCCAGCCAGAGTACCAAGGATAGTTCAGAAGTGCATCATAGTTGCTCTATGAAAAGCAGATGGGACCAAGGGGAATTTTCATTAAACTGGAGCTAGTAAAGCCTATTTGTTTCCTGGTTAAGGTGCTGGTGGTACTTTCTGAGTAGTTATACATTCTTCATGCGGGGTACTCCTGCCCTGCTTTCTCTTTGATCTTCACACAATAGAAAGTGCGGCTACATAATCTGGATTTAGGTGTCTGTTTGGTGCTATGAATCACTATACAAAGATGCTTACATCCTTTCACAGGCTGTTATAGAGAATTTAGGCTCTTGAATGTAGGTATTGTGCATCATGCAAGCAAAGTAGTTGAAAGTAGATGGTATATGTGACTAGGAGAAAGGGGTTCAAGTCACATTACACCTTTGCATTCTATTACCCAGAAAATTACTTCAGAAATAATTCAGCAAGTTATTGTTAGAAAAATAACAAAAAAAAAAGGAATGTTAAAAGAAATCTTCAACTCATTGTTCTCCTTGCTAGAGCTGTTCTTCAACTCGAAGTAAACACAAGTAAAAATACTTTTTACCTACAACAGTACTTGACATGGGCAGGAACCTGTCTGAGAGGAGTCCTCTCTCCCCATCCACTTATAAAGAGGGGAAGTGAACTGCTGCACTAGACATCAGTTACATGCCAGATGTTAAATAACTTAGGATACCTTTACTAGAGAAGA
>VXBZ01010987.1:57963-80567 GCA_013399135.1 Heliornis fulica | reverse complement strand
GGATACCTTTACTAGAGAAGAAAAAAAAAAAAAAAAAAACTATGATGTTGAAGTGATTGTAGGACTTCAACTTAATGTCTGGAAAATAATAGTATGACAACTATTTCCATATATAAATGTTACCCTGACTACAGCTGCAGCCAGCAACAATAGGGTGAAAGAACCTGAGACAAGAAAAAATCATGGTTAATCTGTTTTTAATGTAAAGAGTAAGTCAGTATTCTCTCTAATAATGGGGCACTGAAGTAGTCTCCTGGAGGGGTCAGAAGAGCTCACATGTTGAAGATCAACAGCAGCTGAGGAAGTGCTGTATCAGTGATGGCAGGTGTGGCTAGCGAGGCAGCAAGAGGACTGGTAGAGCTGAAGAAGATCTGTGCAAGTAACAAAAACTGCCTTTTACCCAGCAATATGTTCTCTGGGGTGCTGCATACTTCAGAGATTGATTACTTCAGAAATCTCTTAGCTGGCATAAGGAGATTAGCCTACATTTGGACTGCTGCCCTGGACCTGTGAGAAGTTTATTAATCTTGCTTGCTGCTAACTTACTATGTGGAATTATGTTTTATCCCTTACTGGTTTATTGTTTTATTGTGCTTCTTTATCCTCTCATTAAAGTTATGTTTGTTCAAACCACTTCAACCAGTGCAGATGGTCTTTACTGTTTTGTGCCTTGTTTCCCAGATTTCTGAGAGGGACTCTTCAAGTGGAGCTTTTTACCGTTTTGTTGGGGGGTTTTGTGTTAATGAGAATAGTTTATGATTGGTGCTGCCTAGGCAGCCATGAACTTCCAATTCATCTTTATCTTCTATGGAAAGGCCTAGAGCTGAGTTCAGTACCTTCTGTGATGAATTAATTCCTTGCATTTTAGGAACTCCAACTGCACAGGATTTGTACAGACAGTTCCTCTGCAAATATTCTCAGAGAAGACCTATGTGGTTGCAGCATACAGCATTAGTCTGAGCTTCATTTGGTGTTGTCGTACTTTCCCCTGCATTTGTAAGAGCTTTCCTGGCTGCGTGGTTTTGTGTCTGGATCCTACCCCGCTGAAATCAGTGTTAAGGTTTAATGACTGGTGGGAGTTGGATCATAACTTTCAGCCTAGAAAACAGTAGTCAAATACACAAAAAAATACAGAGGTGTTTTGAAGTAACTGCATAATGCCTACTAAATTAAGCTGAATTAATCTCACAGGGAGACATTTATTTTTTATAAAAGAAGTTATGGAATCCTTTTGCTATACTTCATAGCTTTTTATGGGCATGTTTTGTATCACCTCTATACAAGTTTTTATGAATCATTTAATCATTATTATGATTGTGAGGATCATAAATTGATCCTCAAGTTAGATTACCATGGATGTGTTTAATGGCAAATCTGCCATGCTTGGATATCCAACCAGAGGAAATTAAACTCCAAAATAAAGAAACGATATGGGGGCAGTAATAATAACATTGGTCAAGACTGGAACTTATTAATCTGAACAATATATTTAGTTACTGCACTTTAGAGAGTGTGTGAAGACACCAAAAAGCAGCATCAGGTACGTATGTGCACCTCTTCCTTTATGATTAAACCCTTGCTATTAATACCCTGGTTCAAGGTATAGCTTATCCCTCTCCTCGTAACAATGTTGACAGAGGCTATGGAAATTCCCATTGGATAAAGTCAGCTTTAACTCCAGATCATAGAAGGAGGTTCTTACTTAACAGCATATTAATCTGGTGTTAATGGATATGTTTTCTGTACATGCTTTTGTAGCATCTGACTTCTACTCTAGTGTCCTCAGAATCATTGTTATAAAAGGAGGTAAGCCACTGAATGGGGACATCTGTAAGTAAACTTCAAATACAATGTATATGCTTTTTCATTACATTTTTTGCACTGCATTTTTAGTTTCAGAGGCATATAAGTATACATTTGTTTGCAATACTAAGAAAAAAGGCTCAGAGATTGAGACTAGGATTAAATGAAAGAATGGCAGAGAAATAAGGGTTTTCTCTGAGCGGGTTTCCTGTCAAGGAGTAGTAGCATGAGAAATATTTTTTTTACTCTCATTAGCATGAAATCAAGGTGGATGTGCCCGCTGCACTATCCTCTGCAAAAAAATCAGAACCCTTGCAATTTGCATTAAGGATCACCTTCAAATAAAATCTCTGGAGGAGCAGGATGTAAGAAGACTGCTCAAGATACCTTTTTTCCCTAGAATTTGAAGGTCGCTTACACAAAAGTAATGGATTATTGCTACATAACCCAGTAGTCAATTTCTGAAAATAAATTTCACTGAATTACAAGGCTAGGCATTCAAAACTATTGAGGTTTCAATTCACAGTATCAGTCTAATTTTTTTGCTTGAACTTTCAAAATACATGACATCTAAGTCTGACTTAGAATGAACTTTTAACTTATTCAGAGGGTGGTTTGGTTTTTTTGGGGTTTTTTTTTGTTTGTTTGTTTGTGGTTGGGTGAGTTTTTGTTGTTTTTTTTTTAATAGGCTCTTGGGATTGGTGTCTTAAAATAAGCTAAGCAATCTGTGTAATGTTTCAATAACTTATGAAGATTTTTTGTGCATGTGCCATCCAATAAAATTGTAAATGCCAAATATTGCAACAGTCAGTCAAGAGCTTTCTCTTACATACCACTGCCTGTCTCTTCCAGCTGAGAACTTGCAGGTTTACTTACTGAATTTATTGAATTAAAGGCAGTTGTATTTAATGATCATCTGAGCAGCAGTACTCAAGAGGGGTATCCGTCAAGATAAAAGATTTCTGTGCTGCTGTACGTCTGATTGGCAGTATTTGCAATAGGAAGTGCCTAGATTATCTGACAAATGCCCCCATAAAGTTTATCCCATCTTGATCTTATGATCAGACATAAATCAGTTTTGCTTTTTCTTTTAAGTCAGGAAAGATTACTGTGGTCCAGACATGTGATTGATGATATTGTAGCCTTGGAAATTACTACAGTGATGGTTTTTAGTGGTGATGTGGCATCATGAGCTTGGTGTCTCTGTAGAAGTGCTCAGGCTGGAGCTCAGGAACATCTGTCATAGCTATGTTCTCTAAAAATCCACTTCAGAAGGGGAAAGTCTTGAAAGTTACTACTTTACCCCCACACAGTTTATGGCCTAATTTCAATTTACAGTGTGGTACAATTTGAAGGGCAAATATCGGGTCTTTTTTGGCGATAAATGTTAAAGAATAAGTTTTCAAGGTGTGCTAGAGGTTGCCTGTGACTTTAACCCATAGTTCTCAACTGCTGTTTAGGTTCAGATTTTCTTTACATATTTTGTCTGTATATTTATTTGTCCATTTCCAGTTAGCTGTTGATCTATAATGACAATGCAGTGGGACTAACTGTCCCTCATTGCCAAGTGCTTGTTGTTTGCTCAGATCCCAACCAACTGTAAAAAGAAAAGAACCCAGCAATATCACAATCCTCCCTTTTGTCCTTTTTCAAATGATGCACTGACTGTCCCTCTAACTTCTTTTGGAACAAGCTGGATCTTCTTGGTCTTTTACCAGCACAAGCAAGGGAAAATAATTCCTCAGAGTATGAAATATGCCAGTCTCTTGAAACAAAATATTTTTTAATTCCCCTGAAAGAAAAGTGGGAATACATAATAGGAAAAATTACCAAATACTTTCAGTAATATATTGGGCTGCAAATACTCATGCCCAATTCCATGAATCACTAACTTCACCCCCTGTGGTTTTCAGTGAGAAATTCAGGACAGGATCTAACTCATATTTAGATATTCTAGCTTCTGCAGTTATCAAAGGTCTCTCCACAGGCAACAGGGATAGATAAATATGTCTAGAAGGTAAACTTTTTTTAAGACTTTCCCTCTGTATTCCTCAGTTCACATCTACAAATGGGAATAAAGCACTTTTCTACATCAGAAATGTATTCTGAAGATAAATACATTGAAAAAAATGTACAGCATTTGCACTTTGACACTACAGCTGTGTCAGTGCTGGAGATGACCATGATACAGAGTCTTGCAACAAAAATGGTCAGAAAACTTTCTGTGTCTGGTTAACTGTAATAGGAAATGGAGTTTGGCTTGGCCTGAGTTCTGAAATTTCTTTAGGCATTTGTGATGACTGAAACTACAGAGGCTATGAGGACAGTAATTTCTTCCTTCAGATAGAGAAAAACTTTGAGAATATTTGTGCTCAGGGATGGGTAGAGCTCTGAAAGGGAGATGAACTCAAGAAGAAGACTAAAAGCGAGTATCAGCGGTGGTGTCAGCTGATCACAGGCACTGATGAGGGTTTGTTTATAGGAGTAAGTAAGATGAGTAGAAATCAAGCATTACTGTACAGCAAACAACAGCGCTGCTACAAAGTACATCCCAGTGTTATGGCCTGACTCTCAGAGAAATCTGGAGCAAATGCAGTCTTTGAAGATTGGCTAAGAAATAAAGGCCTAAAGCTCACAGACTCAAAGCAAGTCACCCATTAATACCTCCTCCACATCCCAAATGCTTTGCACCTCTCCTCTCTGGACACAGAAGAGGTTTTTCTCTATAATTCTGTTAGTGATGAGCAATCTTATACCAGAACTACCATCAGAAAGCTGTTTAAGCCCCACCTTTATGCTAGTCTAGCCTTTTATTTTGGTGGGTTGTGTGTATTGTTTTGATTTGTCATTTGCTGTGGGTTTTTTTCAAGCTGGGCATAGGATCTGTGTTATGGACCCTTGTCTTCATTCTGCTTCACTTCCTGCATCTTGATACAGAGATTCTCCTCACCATGGAGGGATTCAAAGAGGAAACCTCTTCTGAACTGGCTAAGCAATAGAGCTCTGAATAGCAGCAGCCTACAGTTAACCCCAATACTTCTCCTAGAGCTCAGAAGCTTATGAAATATATCTGTCCATAACAAAATGCTGTTAGTGGTGATAAGTGGGATAGACACAACTCCTAGATTATCTAACCCTTTGGAAAAGAGGAATCATCCAAACTGGTAAAGGCAAACCCAAAATTTATGTCTGTTAAGTCTAAGACAACCTGAGACCTCCTGAGAGATCTAACTAACTAACTAACTCACTAACAGACAGTATATAACTGTCAGAGATTTTGGAGGATCAACATGTAGAATACCTTCTGATAGGGTAAACTAGCGAAATAGCCACCAAGTGGCTACTTGGAGGGACAAGGCCCTCATTTAAATGACCTTGAGGTGCCTTGGTCACAAGGCAGAGTCTGGCAGAGGTGTACTCATGCTACTCCCAGTCTCTGCCCGGGCTGTAATCAGAGGTCATGCCACAAACCCTGCTGACCTAGGAGCTCTGCTGGTATTTGTCACTCCAGCAAACAGTAATGTTGCCAGCCCAATGAATTAAGTAGCTCTGGGGTGAAGTTGCAACACAGGAGGCTCATTAGCTGATTGTGAAATAAACTGAATGTTATGGAATAGCACGGATTATCTGAAAAGGATACAAAGGGCCAACACTCTCTTTGTCCCTGCAGACAGGATTATCAGGTCATGGCATAACATTAACAAGTCTTGCTGTTTCTGACACTTACAGGTACATAACTGCTCTAAACACTTTGTTGTTTAACCAGTTTTGAGACCCCAATTTGTTTGAACCTTGGCTGGAGGGTAAATTTTTGATGTTTATGAAATACAGTTAGGAAAAGAATGAGTATTGTGATTGTTACAACAGCACTTCATTTCTGCTCTTCCAAGCTGATAAAAATTTCTTGGGTTCTGCCTTGAAAGTAGAAGAGGGAAGGAAGCCTCATCAAGCCTTCTCAAGGATGAAGGTTTGGTTTAAAAAAAAAGAATGAAAACTCTACATTAATAGATGGATGTCAGCTGTTCTTCACTCTCAGCTGCCTATAAATGGCCAGGACACTGATAAATAAGGGAAACGTTCATCTTAATATCTCAAGGCATTAAAAATAAAGTTTTGTTAGGCTAGATTATGGGAATTTTATAGAATCTTTTCTATGAACATATAGAAACATTTAAAATTTGTAGAATGTGTTAGGTTGGAAGGGACCTTTAAAGGTCATCTAGTCTGACCCCCCTGCAGTGAGCAGGGACACCTTTAACAAGATTGGGTTGCTCAGAGCTTCATTAAGCCTGACCTTGATGAACTTAAGGTTTTTATTGTTGTTGTTGTTATTGTTGTTGTTGCTGCTATTATTATTGTTGTTGTTGTTATTATTATTATTAAATAGAAGAAGCAACTTATGGATGGAGAAAACTGCTGTGTCCTTTAAAAGAGAGTTGAAAAGCAGTAAAATATGCATCAGCATAGGAAAGGAAACTCAAATCTAATGTCCAGAGGGACTTCCACTATATCCGCTGAGACCTAAGTATTTGGGTGAGGGAAGAAGAGGAAGTAACCATGAGCTGTGCCAACCCTATATAAGATAAACAAGGCCTTAATATTAAAAATGGAAAGAAAGATAATGATCATAACAAATTGGTACTCTGTTGTGTAGTGATACAACACTTTAGAAGATAAAGGATGAGTGACACATGTCTGAATGCTGCAAAGAGTAGAAAATACGGAAGAAAAGTGATCATCCTTATTGAGAGGCAAATTGACCCTCTTCTCTTTCAGCAACGTGAAGATGATCCAGGTTATTATATCAGGAGAAAGGACTAAGTGATTCAATACATCTACTCTACGGTTATCAGTAAAAATCAAGTCATTCTCATCTGTTGTAATCAAATGTAATTAGGTAAAAAATGAGCAAGTGAGTATACTTCAGGCTTAGCCTGCCAGTATTGGATTTTGATTCAGGCTTGTTTCTACAGTTTTATCAGCTTCACATGCCTTGAAAGAGGCCATTTCTGTTTGTGACCCACGATGTTCTGCAGCTGTTTTTCGTTTTCTTCTCAGCAAAAACACAAGGTCTATGCATAAAACAGCTAAAGAGAACAAGCAGCAAAACTGTGACTAATAGCATTCATTAGTATATTCTGCTATTAATGAAAACACAATTTAACATCAATATTTGTTTTCTGTTTAATTTAATGACAAATGTTCAGATTACACTCAACTTTTACTTTCATAACCATAATCATGGTCTTCATTTTGCTAGATAAAGGAGTGTGATCATTACCAACCAATGGCAACAGATGGGGATTAGACTCTACTACATACAATATTGTGTATATTTATAAACTCAGCGCTTCTGTATGAATAATTCATGACAAAACTCAGAGACTTGATAGATATTACACAAATTAAACTGGCACAGAAGTTTTTGTTCCTTGTCCCTCTAGTCCCATTGCCTTGTGATTTCAGAGCTCAACACAGTTCTCTGCCCAGCATTGATTAACAGACATTGAGTCCATTCTTGGAGCTGGTGGTCTCAGACAAAACCCGGTAGGCTGTGGAAACAGAGCTTGAATGCTGGCAAGCAAGGATTCCCTGTAATTATTTATCTCAATGAGTAAATGTCTCAGTGTTCAGTGTAATAGTTTCATATAAAAACCCTTCTTGAACTCAGGTGTTCCATTTCTCACTGCAGCTGCTTTGGATAACAAAGCTCTTATGAGTATGTGAATGGTCAGGGCCTGTGGTATAGCCTTTATTTGAGTCTGGAAGATAAAAAGCAGCAAATACTTTAAACAGCAGAGGTCAGAGTAGTATCCAGCCCTTAGAATTAAGAATTAATGGATTTAATTTTAAAGAATAAATGAACAAGTCCGTTCAGAATTACACTAAATCTTTGTTTGTAATTATTATCTTAATTTTCTCCTTTCCTTTAACATACTTATTCAAATGAATCTATTAAAAATTGCAAGAAAATAAATGAATCTCATGAGTGGAGAAAGGAAGACACTTCCCCACACACACCATGTAACAGGGAAGGAGTTAAGTGACTTCTGATAACAGAAAAGCCCATGAGTCCAAGGCACTGCAATCATGGGTTCAATGGCAAAAAATCTGATCAGTGATCAGATAAGTGAATTTTTCTCCAGAAAATCTTTGAAATTTACTGTTCAATTACAAGAATGGGCTGGGAATGATCATAAGGAGCCTCAGCCTCTCTGAAAATACTAAGCTAAACTGAAGCAGAACTGTGCAGCTGAAATGTGGGAGGAGAGACATGGGATCTGAGAAGGCTGGCAAAGATTTGGAAAGAATATTAATAAACATAAATGTCGATGTTTTCCTTTTACATGTAACAGATTACAACCAGTGAGGCTAGATGTAGGACGCAACAGCAGAAAGGGGCAATTGAAACAATGAGGACAGCTGCTCTATTATTTTTAATTCCAACTGTGTGAACGATGATCTCCAAAAACTGTCTGGGTGGTGGGCAGGGGGGTTGTGGTTGGAGATCACCATCTGGGAGCAAAGCTCTCAGAAGTTTACACAAAGCACCATTTAAAAGCTGAGTGCATTGGCTCAAAGCAAGCTTTCTGATGGGTTACACAGACAGAAAACTGGTAGATGTTTGGATTGAGTATAATAAAAAAACCCTTGTTTTCACCCTACTGAGTTTTAAATTATGGAAATTAATTAGAGACAGCCTGAGGAGGCAGATGACCATAGCTACATCTGCACTACAAAGTGAAACAGAACCAGTCACAGATGGGTAATGCCCACACTACATAGCTTTTGGCCATGGGTTTCCTCTGGGCCCCTATCCAGCACTTGTATAGCATAATGATTATTATGTCTTAGCTAAAACTGTGTAAAGGCTCAGGTTTCAGTCTGCCAGACCAGTGTTTTCATAGCATGAAACTGAGGGCATGTGTTGCATACCCCTGATGTCTACCATGATGCATACCTAGGGATTCAGATGTTGCTAGGGCAGCACTAGAGGACAGTGTAAGAGCAAGGAGCCAGTTCCAGTGGTTCAGGGGTATCCGTACTGTCTACTGGAAGCAGTCTGCAGCCAGGGTTGTCCCCCTGACACTATTTAGGTCTTGTTGACTCAGGTCAACTATACCAAAGAGCATGTTAAGTGATGGAGGTGATTTAGGACCCAGTAAGCAAGCTCATTGCCTGGTCTTGTTTTATTTAGCTGCAGTGAAAATATTTCCGTTAAAATAGAGAAGATAGGATTCAGTACAAGATTTACATGGATTCACAGGTTCACAGAACTTTAGGAATTGGAAGGGACCTCAAAAGATCATCTAGTTCAACCCCCCTGCCTGAGCAGGATCACCTAGATTAAGTCATACAGAAACTTTACATATTTATAAATATTCATGAGGTCACCCCTCAGTCTCCTCCAAGATAAAGAGACCCAGCTCCCTTAGCCAAGGAGTGCAGAACTGGTGATTGGATGCAGCTTTGTCAGTGATGCTTAGGGAATCAGGGTACATAAATACACATACTCCTGTTAGGACCTCCACAGACTCTGCTGTCCTGCTGTTCATGTGGCCTGGCTTCTCCTTGCCCAACCACAACCAGATCCATCCAGTATTATAGTGATTGTGGCTTTCTTTAAAGAGGGACTATGAGCAGAAATATATGACAGGATACTTTATACACAGATGGGCAATATTAATAAGACAAAAAAAGACAAAAAAAAAGAAAAATAAGACAAAAAAGACATTTCTCTAAATGGTGTGTTCCACACATAGAGGTGTGTGACCTAGACCATGTAGGCTCTGAGGAACCTCACAGAACCTAAGCGAAGATGAATTGCTATGAGCCTTCCAGAAACTTTTCTCACACTAGGTTCAGCAGCTGAACCACAACAAGGCTGGTGCATTGTGACTAGGATTTCAGATTTTGTGACTCAGGGGCAACCAGATCCAATATATGGGATCCAAGCACCTGTATTTCTCCCCTCAGGCTGAAGCCACAGGCATGGGACCTTGGGTAGCAAAACTAAGGTGATAACTGGTCTTTATGTGGGCAGTTATCAAATGACATTCTCAGAAATTCAGTTCACCAGAAATTTCAAAATGTTCAGATTTTGGTCTAAAAAAAAAAATCAAACAGAAACAAAGGTAAAAAAAAAATCCATTTAACTGGAAATTCACCCTTTATGTCAACTAAGTAGCAGGATTATTAAGAAAAAAAGTACAAAGCACAATCAGGAGTATCTCCATTCCCACTATAATCAAATATTGTATCAGACTTCCCCATGAGAGAGGACTAAAGCAGCTTGATAAAAAAAAAGAAGTCAAAGCCAAGAGGCACACAGGAGGAGGTGAGTAGTTTCAGATATAGGAGAGTTTTGATACACAAATAAATGGATTTTTGCAGGACAATATGTTTTTGCATCAGATGACAAGAATACTCATTACAAACAGGGAGGATGAGTTCTGATGCCTCAAACTCAATGTTGTGCTGCTTGAGTTGGGTTATGAGAGACTTTGAGATGTTTATTTGACACAGAAGCTGCAAACAGTGGACTAGAACTCTGAGTATAAACTACAGGGGATGTGTTGAAGAGCTCATGTTCATTCTCTGCCCATGTGAGTAACCAGTTGGGAGCTAATGGTGTGTACTTGTATCTCAAGACACCTATCTGTTAGGATGTATGTAGATTCTAAACCTAATCCTACAGGTTGTCTCTGCTTCCCTTTCCAGCAGTCACTAAAAACTTTCTGCCCATTTCTGGTTTTGCCATCTTAAACTTCATTGAAATCAGAAGTTGGGGGTGGGGAAATAAACGAGGCAGTCACAACATATGAGTACATTTATAGCTACAACAATACTTTGTTGGGACCACCGAAACATGTACATACCAAAGGCTGTCGTAATCTGTGTTCTGTCTGCCCCAGTCCATCCTACCCAGCTGTACGTTTTTCAGAAGTTCTCCTCTGCAGATAAATGGATGGGGCTTGGGTCCCAGTCCTTTAGGCAGCTATGAAATCTGAGTGTTGGGCTTCTACTTCTTCTGTGGGGAGTCAGAAACAGTGTGCATGCTCACCAAGTAACAGAAGCTACACTTTCATATGTGATGTGTTTCCAGAATAACAAACTTCCCTGACATTTCCCTGATCTTAGGAAGGTTAAAGGCTTGTTTTGTATTTTGCATTAAACTTCAAGAACCCAACAGGAATACTCCAGTGGCCCTGCTGGGCAGAGGCTGTGGCCATGCATGGATTGATCTGGGAGTGAGGGCAGAGGCAAGCAGACCTTTCACCCTCTGCCCCTCGTGTGCAACAGCGACACGGCCCTGGCTGCTGGCCTCCTGGTTGTGAAAGGGCTGTGTCAGCCCCAGGGGAAAGAGCTGAAAACTGCCGCTTCAAAGCCATAAAAGTAAAAGGCTGAGTTTACTTAAAAAAATGGCAGTTTTGTGACTCTTTCTTACTAGAGGAACTGCATGTAAACATGCTGTGTAATGGGTGTACAACATAGCATCTATGAAGTCATGAACACAATCCCTGGGGTGCAAGCTGGTGGTGTTCTTGCTAAACACAATGTATGCAAGTAGCACAGATCTTTTAACATTACAGGGCCCTCTTCTTGGCTTTGTCAAGTATTTTATGGGTTTATTTCTGTACAAGCTATTTCTAGATGTGGCCTGTGTCAGAGGTTTCGGCTGGCTGGATATCTAAGCATCTGTTTACAAGTGTCAGGATGGATGGAATGTTATCGAGTACAGTCAAAGGGAACTGGAAAGGACACATCTGCTCATGCTCCACTTTGGCACTACAACTGTTGTGATTAAAAATAAAAACAAATTTAAAAAACACACTAGGTAAATGTCACTGCCATTGTGTGAAACATTGCATTTGCAGATGACTTCAGGGATAATATCTAAACTGCACTGTGCTCAAGTCAACAATGACAAATAAAAGAAAAACTCAACTTAGAATTTTGATAAAAGACCTCTTTTCCCTCTTGGGCTGTTTGATCTTTCTGTTTCTTTCGCTGAATTGGTCAGTAATGTAAAATTATTTTTAAAATTCTTCAAAGAAAAAGTACAATGAAAAAGTTACATGCTTAGATTTAATTTTGTATACAACATGCCACTCTGCATGTGTCCCTCTGTATCACTGTGTTTGTATGTGATAATGTCAAGTGCATAAAGCAAATTTGAAATTTAATTTAAAAAAAATAAATCCAGAGGGTGGGGATGATTGTAACAAGCCAAGTTATAAGTATGGGGAAATGCAGAAATACATCAAGAAGACTAGGGATACCCAAAATGTGATGACAAAAACAAACTTCTTGGCAAAACATAAGCTTATGACTATGGTAACGCATAATAGGACTATCTAATAGAAAAGAGTATAGCTCTGCAGTGGTCCTGAACTCCAGACAGGAGAGGAAGTTGGACTTGAGTGCCTCTGGATGGATGATACTGAAAGAAGAGGAAGACATGACTGCAACTGTTGTTAGACCATCAACCCAAACAGAAAATATCTGGCATGGAAACCCTTTTTATGAATTGCTTGACCATTCAGCACACAGGAGCAGAGAGTCACAAGAGAGTTTAAAGCATGGGTTGGAAAGGAAAACATCAGGTCAGAGATTGATTGGCAAGCTCTAAATAAAAAAGCCATTTTTCACTATTTCCGATGCAGTGCAAAAAACAGTGAGAAAGAGGTTCTTCTGGTTGTGGTTCTAACCAGTGAGGTGTTGTTGTTTGAGAACAGGACAATTAAGGGCAACTTGGAGAAAGTGACTATGAAATTAGAGAGTTTGCTATCTTAAGAAAGAAGAAGGAGAAAAGTCATAGGCTTGTAGCAGGCAAATTTCCACCAACTCAAGTCAACAACAAAGTCAAAGGAAAGTAAATAAGTTGTTACAGAAAACATAAGCTATTCCTGTCAGAAGGGAAAAGCACTGAGAAATGAGTTTAGGTAAGCCAGAACCTTTTAATTGATCTCAGGTTCACAAAATTCTATCTGGAAAATGGAAGTCAGATCAAATTCTGAAACATTAAATAACAGCACATGTTCATAAAATCCTGTTAGAAAGCTAAGGCACAAAACCAACATGCAGCTAGAAAACACTGGAAATGGTAACATAGATTAATAATAAGGAAGAGCAAGGAAAATGTTAGTATTTTTTTCCTGTCTATTTGGGTCACCAGAGGGAAAGCGATGACATAACTGATGATTCCAAGAAGGTCGGAGTATTTAATACCCTTTTTGCAGGTCAGCTGCAGGAACATGACTTGCATAACTAACATTCATGACAAAGGGTTAAGAACTCAATTTAAAACAGGGAAGAAATAGGACAGAAGGGTGTTACGAAATGTTCTCAAGTCAGCCAGACCAGATAGACTATGTCTTGGGATATCTGAGGAATGATGTGAATTAGATTAATTATTCCGTGAGCATTTGTGAAAGATGGCTAAAAGATGTAAGACTAGGAAAGGATACAAATAATAGCTGCATTTTAGAACAAGAGGGAAGAAAGAATAGGAAAAAGAGCATGGGAATAATAAACTAATCAATTTAAATTCAGCTCACAGAAAAAAAAGTAATGTAGAATCAATCAAATTATTTTCAAACACTTTAAAGATAGCATGAAAAGCAATAGCATAAAAACTAATTTTCTACTGCATGTTTTTAAACCCATTTAATTTATATATCACAAAATTAGGGGTTATAGGGATGTAAACCTCTCTTATGGCTTTATTCAACTTTTTATTAACACTCTAAACAGCATTCTCATCAAACTTGCAGAGGAGATAAATTTGGAAAGAAGTGCAAATATAAATGTTTTGGAAGACATAATTCAAATTAGGAATTATCTGGAGAAATTTCAGTGGAAATTTCAGTGGAAAAGTGGAATGAAAAATGGTTGAAATGCACCAGGGATGATGTATTGCATTTAGGTGAGAATAATAATTTTTTTAAAAATTACAAGCCAGGGACTTACTTTTTAAGAATTTTCCAGAGAAGTGTCTAGAGATAATAGGTCTCAAATTGAAGATGTAGCAAAAATAAAAATATATTGCAAAGGCAAGGCACAAGGAATATGCCATGATCTATAAACAGCAGTATAGCCCTCAAACCTTCCTCTTCTTGGCACTACCAGAACGTCAGGTGGAGGACTTGGTCCCTTTGGGGAACTTCAGAAAAGACAGGGGCCAACTGGAGAAAGACCAAAACAGTATATTAGAGGCAAAGTGAATGTGATCTATGATGAAAGATTTTAAAAATAGAGATTGTTTGGCCAAAGACAGAAAAGACTGAACATGACATGGCCATACTTTTCAAATACCGAAGAG
Organism: Heliornis fulica; assembly: GCA_013399135.1. NCBI lineage: Eukaryota > Metazoa > Chordata > Aves > Gruiformes > Heliornithidae > Heliornis > Heliornis fulica. The sequence continues at coordinate 66,439 of VXBZ01010987.1, read as the reverse complement.
AATGATCTGAGCACTATTTTCGCAATGGATAAAATAGTTCAAGAATTTAAATAATAGCAGAAGATTAAAGTCTAGACATTAAGGAAAACATTCCAATAATGAAATTGAGAATTTCTGATACAGAAATGAAGCTTTGGTATGTAGAGGAGTCTATACCACTGTGACTTGTTAAAATGCTAGTCAAGAAAATAGCAAAGATTAGGTAATGACAGTTAATCCTTCTCCAAGACAAATGAATGAACTATATCAGGACCAGGTAACTTGCAGGTTTCAGCTGCACTTGGGTCCTCAGTAATTCAAGTGTGGTTACCATGTCAAAATGATGGCATGTCAAGCATGCCAGGCACATGATGAGCAGGTGGTCTGCTCTGGTATGGTAGCTGCTGCTCAACCTGAGTCTCCACTTACGAAAAGAAGTAGTTATCAGGCCCTGTTTAGAGTGAAGTCACCTATCTTCATAGACCCCAGTTTTATATTTAGATTGCTCCCATCCCACAGTGGAGCTCTGCAGTCCTGTAAGAACATTGTTGTTCGTAAGAGTCCTGTACTTTGGCCTCTCCAGGGTATATGGTATGAATCGCATGGCTTCCACCAAGGTCAAACATGCAGCTCCATTAATCAGAAAGGCTGGATACTGAGTGGCTCCTAAGTTAATTTCTCTGCCAGCTCACTTCTGCCCTCACAGCTTTTCAGTACTGTTATGACCCCAAACCATTTTCTATTAACAGATGGAAAGTCCAAGGGAGAATCCCATGGAGGAGAGAAGGACTTGTTGCACAAGAACAAAAGGGTCCAGACATCTGCATTGTGGCTTAAAGGTAGTTATGGCTCAATTAATATTTCTGAAGGGAGCAGTATCAGTGCCTTCAGCAAAGAGGACTCTACAGAAGGAAAACCAGGAAACTAGGGACCAGTGGATCTGATTTTTACACCTCAGCAGATGGATGATACAGAAAGGGATTGGGAATGAACATGGTCTTTTTGAAGAGCCAAAGTGCTATCTCTCATCATCTTATGGATTTCCATGTATATAACAACATTCTGCTTTGAAAGGCACTTCTCTGTAGAGCATCTGAATGATACTCTAACAAAAAGACAAGATTTTCCTCCACTTATGTGATGGTTTTCTCAAAATGGTGAATTGTTTAAAAAAAAAAAACAAACAAGCTCTTCAGGAAAAGGTTAATGTCATCCTCATTAGAAAGTGTATCAGCTATGTACAGAAGGCATTAACACACATTTTGCCAGTCTGACTATCCTGAATCCCTTGACATCACATAAGCTCAAGACCTGTCAATTATAGACTTTCTGCTGCATCTTAAATTAAAGGATGTTGTTCCTGGAACTAGCAGACATATGACAACAACAAAGTTACTCTGTGGTTTTGTTTACATTCTTCAGTTAGCCCAGTAAATTTAAATCTCACCATTTACACACTGTGACTCTGGTCAAATTCTTGTCTGCTATCTTTTGCAATGTAACACTACTGTCGTAGCATAAAGTGAATATGAGTACCCAAATAATCAAAAATAGTCTCTGCTTCAGCTTCTGTGTTCTCATTTCCACCTAAATCTGATGGGCAAAAAAAACATGGGGTGGACAGGGGGAATATGTAGCAAAAGTTGATGGAAAATGCTCATATGATGTTGGTAGATAATAAGTGCATACTCTGAGCAATAAAATATAAGATAGTTTGAAAAGTGAACCAATCAGGTCTCTAAAATGTTGGAATTCAGGAATCTAAGCATGGAAAAGCAAGCCACGAAAGCCTTTTTAATGTTCTTAAGCCTTTGAGTCTCTTCAGACACTGACATTTTAATCTGAAGCTTCAGAGGTCACCTAAACAAGTGGCAGAAGGAAATGGAGGACAACATGGATACATAAGTGAAGGAAGTAGTCTCACGTTATGGATCCCAGTTTTGCAGTATATGCCTGGTCACAGCCATCAATAATCACTGAAAAGACTAAGGATGGATCTCAGTTAAGGCCCACAGGACAATACTCACACAGTATATATCTTAAAATTTATTTTCTTTCATTGTTCGTTTGCAGAAGTTCTTCCAGCTAATATAGCATTTAGGATGCATGACAGCCTGTGTAGCGCTGGAAGCAGGCCAGGACACCAGCTTTGAAGTTCTTACCTTAAAAATAAAAGATCACTGAACATACTGACTGAAGCAAAACCTTCACTTCTACTCTCCTCCGTCTCCCTCCCTCTGAAAGAAAGCAAGCAAAATACCTCCGTTGTCACTTTTCTTTTCTGAGCGAACCAGAAAGTCAATGTATTCATTACACAGTCAGAGAGGTCTTCGTTTTATACTGGCTGTAGATAACAGCATGATGAATGCCTTAGAAACAACGGAAAGAGAGAGCAAGAGACAGCAGGCTCTGGCAGGGTGTTCCTTCATTTTCCTCTCTCGCTTTGCCTGCGCCTTCTTATTCTGCATGCATGTTCATATTGATTCCTTGGAGATTGGCTCCTTGAAGAAAATTCTCTGTTTCCACAGATATTTGCTGGTTATGTAATTATTCTGCTTTCATATATTATGGGGAGCTTTGCCTGTAGCTTTAAAGGAAGTAACCCAGACAACCCACAACCTAAAATTTTCCACATATTCAGAGGCTGAGAGCAGAGCTGCTATTAAATATTGTTTTTATTTTTGCATACAGCAAGCACTGTGCATTCCCAGCTCGTGGTACAAGTCTGATCATGGTTGGAATATGTATTTTATTAGTGTGGTTTCTTCTCATGGCAAGCAATCGTGTGTCGTAACAAAATAACTTAAATGGTACTTTATTCTGCAATTCAATTTAGGATGGAAATTTAGATTAAGAGTGCTTCTCTTCTTTCAGCTATTCTTTCTTAGACTAACAGAAAACATTAGGAAGGCAAAGTGAGGGAAGTGGAGGCATTAATCTGTCCACTGAACAGAATTTTGACTTGCTCCTATCCCATAAAGAGAAATTTTGATGAAATATATATATGTGCTTAAAACACTGATTTACCCCCCATACATATTGCCACTTGTTTCATACAGCACCAGTGGACTTTCATTTGCCTTAAGTTTTCCACAGCTTTCTGACATAAAGGGAGAAACACATTCATCTAAATCATTATCTCATTTCTGAAAGATCAATGTACTCATTTTACATCCCTCATTTTCTTCATTACTATCAAAATCAGATTAGAGGTGATTAATTGAAAAGAAATGTTGTATTACTAAAAAGAAATGGATTCATTTGGAGCCTGTGCCTGGAGATCAGTAACAAGTGGAGTACCACAGGATCAATACTTGTACCTGCCCTGTTTAACATCTGTATCAATGACCTGGAGGAGGTAACGTGTACTCTCATCAAGTTTGCAGATAACACTAAACTGAAGAGACCAATCAATACGCTCAAGGCCAGGGCTGTCTTCCAGCAGGACCTAGACAAGCTGGAGGAATTGGCTGATGGGAATCATGTGAAAGCCTGCCAGGACAAATGCAAAATCCTGCCCTAGGAAGAAAGAAGCCCATGGTGTGATACAAGCAAAGGCTTGACTGTGTGGGGACCTATCCTGAAAAGTGTCCTTCTGGAGTTGGTAGACATCATGCTACTGTGTGCCTCGGCAGTAGTGAAAGCCAACAGCATCATGGGCTGTGTGAACAAGATTACAGCATGAGAAATTATTATCTGCCTTCACTTGACTGTCATGAGATGACATCCCACATACTGCATCGTTTTTCACCTCCCTGCAAGAGAGGCATGGCTAAACTAGAGCTAGCTCATTTGAAGGCCACCAGGATGCTCAGGACCCAGAGCCCAGGGACTTGGCTGCATCTGCCTGGAGAAGGGAAGGCTTTGTGAGCACCTCAGAGAAGCTTTTCCCTTTCTACAAGCAAGATCACTGACAGGGGCAGCAGTGCATGGTGGCAAGAGGAGAGGCAACGAGCTTAAGTTAAAACACGAAGGTCAGACTGGTGTGGTGGGTTTTCATTACAAGGTTTTGAGAGTGGGTGGTGGTAGCTTCTGCAAGAAGCTGCTAGGAGTTTCACCTTGGTCTAACAGACCCAAAACCAGTTCAAGGACAGACCCGCCGGTGACCAAGGCGGCAAAAAAATGCAAGCAGCAGCTTTTTACCACCAGAAAAATGAATGAGAAGATGTGAGACACTTTGCAGACACAAAGGTCAGGGAAGAAGGAGGGCAGGAGGTGCTCCAGGTGCCAGAGTGTGGGAACTTCTCAGCTTNGATGCATAAATGAAGTAAAGGTTCTACCAAACTCATCTCGGTGTGCTGAGCTCTTTTCCAATCTCCAATACCCCTTGCATCTCCAACAGTGTGGGGGTGGGGGTGGGGTAATAAATTAGATACAGTTTATTCCATGTTGAGTCAATATTCCCCATGACATTACTTGCTGAATGATCTCTCTCTTTATCTCGACCCATTACCCTCTCATTGTATATCTTCTTCCCCATCCAGCCATGAAAGGAGATCATAGAGCAGTCTTGGTAGGCATCTGGCCTCCAGCCAGGGTCCACCCACCACAGTAGAGAAGAAAAATAACCTTTTTCCCTGTGAGGAAAATGTAGCAATGGAGCAGGTTGCTCTAAGACATGCAGTCTCCACCTCTGGAAATTTTTGAAACCCAGCTGGGTGAAGCCATGAACAAGAAGGTTTAGCACTTCAAGGACCTTCATTGAGTAGGAAGTTCAAACAGAGATCTCGTGATGTCCTTTTCAAGCTGAATTTTTCTGTGATTCTATGACTGTGTTGAATGAAAAGCAAAGAAAATACTTAAAAACATAGATTGAAGCTGCAGGTAAGAATGTGGAATATGAATAATGTCTTGATTTAATCTCATTCTCCTGCAGTTTTTAAAGATAAGAACTTTATAGTTTATTTCTCTTCACTCAAGAGAAACATATTCATGCTCACTTAAACTGTGAACGCTATAGAATTTTGAAGACCTCAGATTCTCAGGCCTTGTCTAAACCTCCAGCAGGTAGAGCAATATCAAATAAGAGTGCATTTTGCAATACTGTATAGGCAAAATGCCCAGCAACCTACAAGTAATTTTATTTCCTTCCAGTATAAACTTTTCCAGACAAAGAAAACCTTTTTTCCTAGCATGTAGAAACACTGTACGTGGACCACATTGTGTCGATCTATCCAGGTATATATTATCATAGCTTTTGCTGACTATAGGAAACTATTGCCCCCTCAAGCAAGCAACCAGAGCCTGATGGGTTTAACTCCAACTGTGGAAGATTCTACCAATGCAGTTTGTGCTGTACAAGCACAAACTTAAGTCACTGCTTACACTAGTTATACACCGCTAGTCTTGCAGAAATTACTGCTAATCATAATCTAATGTACACTAGCTGTAGCCATTTCAAAGTGAAGGAACCTCTTCCAGATGAAGAACTGAACAGTTGGAATCCTCTTTGATATCCTGTTGATAAACACCACATTACACACTAACATAAACAGAGAGCAAACCAGTCATTTCATCTCCTGCTCTTAGTCCCAGAGCATCACACTCAGAAAGAAGAAAACTTTCAATATAGTGTTAGGAATGGACTGAAGTGGCAACCACACATGCCAAGAACAGAGTACCTGCATTAGCTGGTGTTGGTATTATTGGGTATTACGTCAGAAAAAAATGGACAGAATTGAGGTATCTTTCCTGAGTGCATTCAAGCCAGACTTGCTTTTCTGGGCTTTTAAAGGGGTTTGGGAGGAATCTGGAAGACAGATAATACAGTGGAAATCAAAAAGTGAATAGAATGAAAAACGAAATTATACATATTTTGAAAGGTAAATGTTTCCTAACATATATAAAGAGTATAATAAATTCCTACAATGTTGCTTTTTATTCAATTCCTGTAGTGTTGCTGAGCCAATTCTAAGATTTTTGGTTCATAAGATATCAAAATCAAATATTCTGAAGCTAATTTCTGCTGATGATTAAAATATTACCACAGAGATGCAACACAGAATAAGCTTAATATCCCCCAAATTCTGCAATGAAATTGAGTATTCTAGTTATTAAAAGATAGGCAGATTTTTTTTTTGTTATATAAGAGAGAATCCAAGAGATCACTGAACGCTTACTATGCTATTTACTTACATTGGAGCAATTAAGAAAATTCAAAATATTAATCCTACAGACATATATTGTCCCCCTTGTGCTTTTGCAGCTCCAGGACTAGATGTAGACAGTGTAGAAACTCTGACCTAATTTAGGGGCAAAGTCCTAATTATTAAAAAGAAAACCAAAACAAAAATTATCTTGTTTTCCAACTTCAGATAATCTATTTCACAAACTTTCAGCTCCCTCCTACCTGTGTACTGACGACCTTCACCCTACCAAAGCTCCCCTGCTATCTCCAAGCCAGGACCCCAAACAAGCACCTACCTACACTCTTACCTGTTCCCTGTCTTCCCAGCCTTATCTGCACCCCCACAAGCTCTCTGACTGAAATTTACTTAGGCTGCTTTTACCTAAATCTAATCGGCAGTGAGCTATGCTTGTCATTAATCCCTGTGAAACTAAACCACCTGTCATGCAAAGAAGCAACAAATGTTACCTAGTGTACCAAAAGTCCAGGGTGGTATGCACCCAGGATATATAATAAAACTAGTGATTTATTATTATCTATGCTTACTTGTACATATAATGAGGAATGAGGGAGCAGTAAAATATTTTCTCTGGTTTATTTCTGTGGTATTTTAGATGTTCAACTCTCACTGCTACTTGGCAAATACAAAGCAGTTTGCAATAACCTCAGATTTTACCGTGTTACAGGAATGTTGTATTACACAAACGTTGTAAGCATACTGCAGCTAGAATACAAGTCATCTTCTCCTAACACAGTGCTCCAACCACAACATTAAAGTCAGGTTCAGGACTGTGGTTTAAATTTCTAATCCAGTGAGTTACTAATTACTAATCATGCTTTGCCATAGGTGCAGTAGCAGGAGGTAAGAATGAAAGGCCTAAGGAACAACCACTAGTTTGGCAGCACAGGATCTCCTAGGAGACGTGGATGTGAATCTCCTAACCAGTGGCAAGAACTGATACCCAATGTCCTTTGCATGTATTAATGGAAAGGCTATGGTATTACTTAACACTTTTGAAAGAATGTAAAGTTCTGTTTCCATGACTTTTTAAATGAAGGAAAGGCAAGAGATGGTTCTGGTGTAGGAATAAGAAAGATGTTTCTGTGTGCCCCTACTCTAAAACTTCAGTGAAACTTCACTGAGTGGCAGTTACTGACTTGTAAGATTCTAATTCCTTTAAGCCAACTGAAAAGTAATGAGGTCACATCTCAGTCCATCTTGACCAAACTACCTGTTTTTACATGTACACACACCCTCCTCCATTTGGGCTGGTGCTCATGGAGTGGGCAGAGAGCCAGCCTGGAGTGACAGCCTGCCTGAGAACTGATCACTTGCTGTTTGCAGGTCAGTCTTTAAAGCACACCACTTCCCTGAAGCCCAGCAGCACCCAGTCACACAGCTCCTGGTGCAAGAACAAGGAAAGGGCAGCATCAACCTGACCTGCCACACGTACCCGGAGCTGTACTACTCCAGGCCACTGTAACCCAAAGACTCCCATTTGGTGACACCAGCATTCATGCTCATCAAACTGCAGCTGGGAACTTAGGTGAGCTACAATTCTCCTCAGTTCTGGGCTAAATTCAGAGGGGGCTTTGCATCATGGCTTACCAAATGATTGTGAAACTCTTGCAACACTGGCTTGTGTGGCTCTTATCCCACCTCCATCGTACAAGTAAGCCAGATGCTGAGCCAGCATGGGGTAGGGGAGGGTGGCTCGGACAGGGCTTCAGTATGTCCCTGCCGAAGCCACCTTTATGAACGTAAATCTGTTTCTGGTACTTTGTCAACTTAAACGATACCTAAATAAAATAAACTTATGGCACTACACTAGTTCTTACTGTTTTCTTCCTAATGTGTTTCTCAAAAGATAAAGCTTTATTCTTGTCCAAGTAGTCCTCCCTTTCGCTGTAGCTCACGTCTACACTTGCATTACTCAGTCCAGTGCGCACTCCGCCATGCTCTGTGTGGAAGAAGGCGCACGTATTGCACTTTCAGCCCCCCAAAACCACTTCGTTCCCACCTGGCATCCGCGCCTGTGGCTCGCTTATGCCCCTGCTCCCTAAAACCAGGTTCGCCTCCTCCTAAACAAACCCGGGAGCCAGCCCTGACCTTACTGGCATAGGCCAGAGCCGGGAGCCCGGGCTCTCACCGCACATCGCCGGCGGCTCCGCGGGAAAGGGGTAGCCCGTCCGCGCAGTATCCCGCGCCAGCAGCGCGGAGCTGGCATGTCGGGGCCCGGGGAGGAGCAGTTCTTCCCCGCAGCAGGCAGATGCGGTGCAGTATCCGGCGCCTTCCCCTAGACGGAGCCCCGCGGCGCCGTGAAAGTGACAGGCACTGGCCGGGGCTGCGGGGCAGCCAAGCAGCCAGCC
>VXBZ01010987.1:24310-57011 GCA_013399135.1 Heliornis fulica | reverse complement strand
AACACCACCCCCCCCTTTTTTTTTTTAACTTTTTGTGCCATCTATAGTTGATTTGATTTCTTAGTGTGTGGTCTGCTCTAAGTATCACACCAGGAAAAAATACGAAGATATTATTTTTTAAAACAAATACTGCAAATACTCTGAGCAGGAATGGTCGAAGCAGTGTTACTGCAGGGGCACAGCCAGTGTTTTCTCACATCAGCATCTTCCGCGGTATTTGTTGCAAGCTCTCACGGGGCTGTTCTCGAGATCAAGATGTGCATTAGTTACTCATCTTTTCAGTCTTGTGTATCTCCCCCAGAACCTAGTGTAGTTGACTGTATTTAGTGACAACTTCACTCTCCTCCTTGTGCAGCAACTACAAAAAAAAAAAAAAAAAAAACAANAAAAAAAAAACCAAACCCACACCTAGACATCTTTCTGTTCATGGTTAAACCAGAAGTAAGAATGAACCAGATAAAACTGTAGCCCACTATTTGAGCTGGATCCAGTTTACAAATGTTTTAAGCAAACGTAAACTGATAGGAAAAGTTGAAGTTATTTACCAGGTAAAGAGGTATTTAACTTAAATCTGAAACATTCTTATCTGTATAGCACGGACTTAGTTGCTCACTTCAGTGATGCAAGTATATCTGGGAATTTGGTAAGATTTATTTAAATACCAGCATCTGTTTAAAAGATGCTATTTTAAATACTGAGATTAGAGTAGATTGCAGTTGAGATGTTTTGTGGCTCTGAGTGATAAGTGTATTACCGAAAGTTATGCAGACAGCCTGAAATGTTTAAATAGGAATGCGGTGTCTTTCATCTTCACCACATCTCAGTCTTACATTACTAGAATTGCTACTTGTTAGGCCATTTGCATGTTTTAATAATTATAAAGAACTGACAAACAAGATGGCTTGCAGTGCCTCTGAGTAGTAATTTCTAAAATTGCTGGTAAGTTGTAGTGGGTTTTTTAATTAAATATATGAAAATACTTGCTGAAACTTAATGTATGGAGAGGCCATAGATACCACCCAAATATTTTGGAGCCAAGTTACCTGATATGGTCAAGTATTGTTTTCATTTCCATGCATCGTTTTATTGTCTGCTGGAGTTGGTGTATCTGCACAGCACACGGTAGTGCCATGTAAATACATGTACTTGGGGGCTCTACAGAGGTGTTAATTTCTGTAGCACCATGCAGCACAACTGCATTGCTCTAAAAGAGCACTTGGGTGCCCGTGTTACATGGGGTATGCTGGGGAGATGTAAGGGTCGCGATTCTGCACGTTTTTGCTAACTGAAGTAGCATGTGCTACTGCATGTGAACTCTTGTGCCTGTTTCCAGTAGGGAAAGCTAAAATAAATCTTAGATGGCGATTCCCCTATACCTTTCTCTTCCATGATTGGGACCTTGAGGAGGTATAATATATATTGGCCCTTTCAGCATGTAAGTTTCACTCAGAGGGTCTCTTTCCTTTGCTATATGTACATTTCTGTTAATGTGCCTATAAACTAAAGGCAGGCCTTGCTCCTGTCAAATGAAGCTTCCTTTTGCTGCAGAAATTATTTCTAATCGAAGCTAATATTTAGCTTGTGCTGCTGATGGGACCATCAGGCTGAATACGTATAATATTTTGTATCTTTTTGGAAATACCAGATGACTATGGACAAGGTAGAAGCTGTAAATATTTGTCATTGAGAAATTAAAGAAGGCAGAGACTTTGGGGGAGGGGGGTGTTTGTGGCTGATTTTATAAAAAAGGAAAAGTTGTATAAGACATGACAGCATTTGCATTCAGCCTAGTTGAAGCTCTTGCAATCTTAAGGTTGATGTCAAAACAATTTCAAAGCATTTCAAATAAGTAAAAAGGATAGGGATAAGAAGAAGAGGGGATAAAGTTGTTGGGGAAAGGAAGGACAGGGATACCAGCAGTTCAATAATGACTCTACTCAATCTGCATGGGAGTCCCTCAATGGTGGGTTTGCTAGAGGGTCAGGTTCCTTTTATCTAAAAGGTTCTTCCTTATTTTTTCATCAAATATTTAACTGATGGAAAGATAAATCATTGTCACAGCAGTGCTGGGATGGTAATTCTGGGAAGAGGGCAGTGTGTGGAAAGCAGATAGAGAGGTGGCAGGGCTGCCACTACAGTTGTGGTGAAGACGCAAAGCTGACGCAACGAGATACTAGCTTGGCAGGAACAGTTTTGTGTCCGGACTTGAAGGAACACTTTGTGCTCAAATTGTTTATCACAAGGGAAATCTTTCTTTATTGTATATGGATCCCAGATAAATTCTTTGTGTGAGGTGGGTGTTTATTTGCACGTCATTTCAATTTGTGAAAGATGCAACAAGCATCCTCCTTACCGAAGAGCTGGTTCTCAATGTATGAGAAAAAAATTTTCCCAGTAAATTGCAGAGGCTGATTCCTGATAGAGGAAGCAGGGATGTTGTCCATGTCACATTTACTGCAGATTATGAAATGAAAATACATTTAAGTGTGATGTTTTATTTACCTTTAGAAAGCAGGTGTTCTGTTGAAGAAAGTCATCACCAGAAACTTTGGGGTATTTTATTAATAAGTTAATATAAATATTGGAAATTTTTCACAGTAGCAGGGGTGGTTTGCAGTACGGTCAGACTTGAAGTCTTGCCTAAACAAGTGATGTTCCTCACTGTTTGCTGAGGATTTCAGAGGTACAATACTGTGAGGATGTAATAGACAATTAAAATTATTCTTATCTTTGTCCAGTCTTCTGCTTCAAGCAGTAATCGTTGATGCATGAGAAACTTTTTATTAAATGTGTGGATGCATGTGCACAGCCACTTGGTTCAGAGTAACTTTTCAGGTGTAAGGTTGTCCCACTTCATTTCTTATCGAAGTTATCAGTAGCTGAAGGATGATAGCAGTATTCAGTTTGTGAGCTTTAAAACCCCATCTGTCATGCTAGTCATACTTAGTGATGCTAGTCACATTTATGTTAGTCATTTGACTTTCCAAAAAATCCACTGACCACAATGCTGACATCCACATCTTCTAAATCATGCTCGGTTTTATAACTCTTGAGTTATTGAGATACACCTGTTTGTAGTGATACGATCTAGAGTGCAGTTTCTTTTGTCTTGCTACATGTCCGAAATAATGCTTATTGCAGTACCAAATTCAAACAATACTTGCAGACATGTGATAAAGGAGAGCCTGCTGCAACAATTTCATTCTCAAGGTAACACTGCCATAAATTCCTACGTGTCTGTGAAACAGGCAGGCAAAAGAGAAAAAACATGAAATGCAGCTGAAATAGGGCTGATAGCTGAACATTTGAGAGCAGCTGGGAATATGGCATTCCAGTTCGTGAAGTGAAGCAAATGCTGACAAGCACGCTCTCTGAACCGAGACAGCATTGCTTGTGGAATCTACAAAACTGCTTGGGATCCTCCTGGTCCTACAGGGAAAAGTCACACAGGACTGCGTGGAGGACACTGGAGATGGGGAGACAATGCTTGGTGGAATGCTGATGGGACAAAATGGAGCTCTGGTAAACTTCGCAGAAAATTTTAACCTCTGCGTTAAGAGTGCAAACACAGTACCCATACTTGTGATATGGAAGGAGTTTTCCCATCTATCCTTTACTGCAGCCATTTAGAAAGAGACACATATTAGAGTATCCCAGTGCTAGACCTGCTAGGCCTGTGCATCAGGCAGAGGTGACTAACTAGGGTGAGTGCATAATGTGGGAAACTGAACCTAGAATGTGCAAAAAGAAGATGCTTCAACAGCTTTACACTCATTAAGGCAGAATATTTCTGTCTCTGATCCCTTAACAAGCTTACTGCTCATAATCCTAGAACAGAGATGATATATGAAGACATAAATACGAATAATCAGTTACATTTGGGTACTATATAAACACTGGACAATAACAGGGATGGAGATAATTAACATTTAGAACTTTAAAAGCTGTTTAAATACTGTCATAAATCCATTACAGTCTTCAAACTCAGTTTATAAGTAGTCCAAACAAAGTAATATTTCAGATGCTCAACCAAGTAATTTTGTAATACGGGTTTGTCAGCAGCTGACACACAACAAATCTGAGGAGTAGCTGGGAAGAGTTAGGTTATTAATAACAATTGTCATGTTGCATCATTCAAGTGCTTAAATTGAATTTGAAGTTATACTGCCTCAGGAGAAAATGAGATTGGTAAAACATGGCCCTTCAGTAAGAGAAAAATCAAATCCTGCATGTTGTGGCATTGTAGTCCTGGGCAGCCCTATAGGCACTCATACTTCCAACTTTTGCAGTGGTGCTGGTTCAGGTGTGTCCAGCCTAGAATTTGGAATAACATGAGTATTTTTGCCAGTTCTTCTCAAGGCAGAGAAATCCAGTGGTTGTTTTTAGCCCTCCTATTTCTAGCCTGCTGAACCTATAAAATGCTGAGTTACTCAAATCCCAGTCCGCTGGCTTCACATTGCGCTAGATGTCTAGGGTGCATTGATGGTCTATCCCCTGTAGCTAGAAGTAACATACCCATGTTACTTCTGGATGGAGGTGTCTGTGTAGCTGACCAGCGTGCGGTAGTTTTGGTGTTTAATTGTACATGGTTCATCTCTGCAATCTTACAGAATCCTTTTGGAGTTTTGGGGATTGGGTAGTGATAGTTTGATCGTGGAAGAGAGCTTGGAGAGCAGGAGAGACAGACTGAAGGAACCAATGGATTTTATTTCAGCTGTCTCGGTTCAGAGAGCGTGCTTGTCAGCATTTGCTTCACTTCACGAACTGGAATGCCATATTCCCAGCTGCTCTCAAATGTTCAGCTATCAGCCCTATTTCAGCTGCATTTCATGTTTTTTCTCTTTTGCCTGCCTGTTTCACAGACACGTAGGAATTTATGGCAGTGTTACCTTGAGAATGAATTGTTGCAGCAGGCTCTCCTTTGTCACATGACTGCAAGTATTGTTTGAATTTGGTACTGAATGACCATTAAATTGTGTTTGCTTTGAGAACCATGTCACGAGCCTACTTTATAATTGTTTTGACCAATGTCTTGTATATGTTTTTCATACAGAAAAGCCTGGTGTTTTGACTGTTTACAAGCTTGCTAGCGGCTTTATGTAATGATGTAAAAAATGAGTGAAAAGAAAGCAGGATTCCTTGTAGACAGTAGTTCTTGTCCCTTTCTTCATGTGAATGGAAGAGGGTAGATTGTGATTATGTTTGGGACCAAGCTTTATCTTTTCTGCCCAAAGTAAGGAAGGTGTGGGATCAGAAGGAGAAAAGCAATTGGAAGCAATGAGCTGCTATATCTTCGTCTGTGATTACTTTTTATAGCAGAGCCTAGTCAGGTGTGTCCAGGGAATGCTTTCAAACTTTTATTTACAGAGAAACCACCGGTAAAACCATTGCTTTTGTAATGACTGTGGCGGTTTGGATTTGGGCACAGAGCAGCTCTAAGGACCAAGTCAGATGTTAAGTGAACAGGGCAGAATACAGCAGTCAGGACTCCAGCAGCCCATCCCTACTTCTCAAGTCCAGGTCAAGCCCAGCGAGCTTTGCTTACCCTGGGATTTGGTCTTTCAGGTTGAGCCTTGGGTTTTGTAGTGCACATAGCAGGGCTGTGCTTGCCATGGCGAGCTGAACCCCAAGGTATGATTCCCATCATGCAGTGGGAAATCCTGCTCCTTTTTCTTGAATCCATTTGCAGCTTTTTTTGCTCATCCACATGTGTAAGCTAAAGCTTTTCGGACTCATCCACACATACAGCTAAAGCTTTTCAGACTTGTTCCCAACATGTTCTTACTCATGGCCTCAACTTTACTGCAATAGGATCAGAGCAAGGGTGTGAGGTGGCGCCTTATGCTTTTCAGTTGTGATTTCTGACCTTTGGAGAGCAGCAGCGGGTCTCAGGGTCTGCTCGTGCTGGGTGGTGGTAACAAACACTGCACAGGAGAGATGCTTGTTACGTGATACAGTCACTGCTGGCCTTCTGTATGCTGGCCAGTTCTGCTTCTGCAGGACAGCGTGTACGGCATGGAGGGACTGCAGCCCAGGGTGGGAAGACGTGGCCCCTCCACCTCCTTATGAGGAGGGCTATTTTTGTGGAACTGTGTGATGAGCTCTGGTATCTTCCATCACTAAGGTGCATTAATAAGGTGTTCGTATCCGTTCAGAATCCATTTCAGCAAGGGCAGTCACTGTTGCAAAGCAGCCTGCGCCTTGTTTCTTCTGGTACTTAGTTAAGTATTTTGCCTGAATAGCTAATTTCCTTGAAATAATAGTTAGCTTTGAGATAATTAATATCCTTGATTGCCCTGGGTCCAGACACACTTTTTCCAGCGGTGTGTAATTTATCCATCACAAGGCATGCAGTGAATGCTGCTTGGTTGTTCCTAAGGCTTCAGCTGACCACAGGGATGCTGGCGATGACAGTAAGGAAGGCTGGCATTCATGTGTTTAAGTGGTGTGAGGGGCCTGCATAACTCACACCATTACACACCACTTATTTTTCAGGGTTATTGTGTATAGAATAATACTGTGTAGAACCTGTATCCAGTATACAAGAAAATACCTTGTACCTTTGATCCAGCTTGTGGCATAGGTGAGTGCACTTAGTGCCATGATGAAAACACAGTGCTGTTTGCTGTTGTGCCTGTGCATTTGTTGTAGCCTGTGTTACTGCTTTTATTCCAATTATTAAAAAGTTAATGCTTTATTAAAGTGACCGAAAGTATTGTGAAAATCATTGTCGGTCACTCTTCCTCTCCCATTTTACTGCTGCAGGTGGAAGGCTCACTCTGTAAGAGCCCAAGTGAGTTTTAGGGATGCGGTGGGAATTCTGTCAAAAAAAGAGAACACAGGATTTAAGGAGAGATATTCCTCCTGACTAATTGTTCATATTGACATTGGACAATGTAATGGGAGTCTTCATATAAAGGTTCAGTTCATATAAACCTTCATGAATGTTCTGTAGTCAGACTTATATTTTACATGATGAAGTATGATTTTCAGATATAATTAATTTTTAAAGAATTTTTGGCCTATCATTTGAATGTTATTTCAAGCCTAAGGAGCCCCAGACCTCACTTCCCCCCAGAAGATCTCGGAGTAAAGAGGAAAGAAGTCTTCCTTCCACAGGTGTTTCAGTCTTCTAAATAATGCAGAAAAGGAGAGGAGGTTCTATGGTGTGAGAGAGATCAAGGGCCAGGGACTGCATGCAGGCGGNTGTGTAAGCAGAAAGACCTGAAATGGGGAAACATGGGGAACTGTTGGATGGTATTGGAAAGGCTCAAGTTATAGACTCTGAACTGCTTGGTTTTTGAACATTATGTGACCGGTTTTGAGAAGGGCCTGTTTAAGACTAAGGGTAATGATTCACCTAAAGATATTTGAGATAGCTGGACTAAAACACAGTAAAAAGCCCCCAAACCTCCAGATAATTTGAAAATACAAATGCAACTTGAATTGCACCCAGAAGGATATTTTCATACTGATTTTTTAAAAATATTTTCATTTTTTAATTACTATAAAGTTTATGCCACCTTGTGGGTAGATATGTGGTAGGAGAAGATGTAGTAGGATTAGAAATATTTTTTTCAGTATTGCAGGACGTACTTTTCCAGAGGCTTTCATTGCTATGTTTTCCAAATGGTGTATTGGTTGCAGTATTTTGTAGGAGTATGTCAGTGCAACAGCTTGTAAAAAATGCAGGGAACAGAAAGATGGTAATTTTGCATCAAATAACTGATGTCTTTCACCAACTCATTTTATATGTGAGCAGCTGCTATTGTAATTTTTGTGTTGCATTTTTTGTTATGTTTACTAACGTTGAAGTGTGAAAAAATACAAGATGTCAGTAAAAATGACTGGCACTATTTGTTGCTAGGGCTGAAGCAGGAGAGGTATCTCTCATTAGTTACTTGTCTGGATTTTTAAAACTGATTTTAAAAGGTCCCTCCCCAGGAGCCTTATCTAACAAGAGTCTGTGGCTTAGTAGTCCTGTTATTATGAAGCAGAAGTGTGCCCTTACGAGCAGAACAAAAATCATCCCTCCCACTCGCTGCATCTGAGAAACCTGCAGTGACCAGATACCGTGGAAATTGGCACAAGAAGCGTGCTCAAACTAAGCAGTACTACAGAGCAGTCGACCTCATCTGCGGTGTCTGCATCTGCAGGTGTCACAGCTGTCTGTTTTCTCTTCATCGACGGGTGGCCTATCTCTGGGGTGGCCCCCAGACCCACATGCCAAAACCTTCACTCAGCTGAGAGCAGGATTTCAATAGGCTTGAAGAGGCTTAGTCAAGTAAATCCTTTTTTTTTTTTTTAATAATTATGAACCCTGAGCAAACTGTTTGAGAAATTTCTATGTTTGTGTTACAGTATGTATAAACATCCTTTATGTCGTCATTTTAGTAGGCTTTAGGTTGAAAGCCTCTGTATCCTCTTAGGGTGATACTCATTAGAGTTGTGAAAAAGTTACTATGAGCCAGCCTGCTGGAGGGGGTGCAGAGTAACAGATGGGGCGAGGAGGCAGGAACACTTCTAAACTCTCCTGTGTCAGTGTTGGCACCAGCCGGGGAGGGGGGAGGAAGGCAGATTGCTTTCAGAGGCTTCATAGGAGGGGTTTCTTTTCTTACTTTCTCCCGGCCATTTTTAAGCAGTCGCTTTAAATAACTGACAGGGCCAAACAGCAGAATAGTCACCTGCAGCTTACTGGACATGGAGTCAAATTACAGCACACTTTACCAGAACAATCCATAAAGAAGAAAAATGCATCCCAGTTGTTGAACCAAAGGAACTGTTCTTTGTTGTATACAATTCATGCTAAGCTATCATATTATCATAACAGATCTAGCAAAGTTTTCTTCCTTAACTTTATTCCATCTCTTCTGACTGAAAGGTAGCTTTCAGTCTTGGGTATGATTGAGTTATGTGGCTTAGAAAAGGAGTGGCAGGACTGAGGGAAGTTTCTTTTACAGGACAAATGAGCAATCTTTATCTCTTGCTACATAATTGTGCTTTGACAGGGTAGCTCTGGTGGGGGCTGGCAAAGCCCTGTGCTCGGGGTGTTGTTCCATATCCTGGTAGATAGGTATTTTCCCAATGCTCTGATTACTTCCTGCCATAACAATATTGATAGGTGCTCTTAAAAACATTATTATATTTCCAAGTCAGAAACAGCACAGTCGTTCACAAGCTGTGGCTTGTGGAACACTTCCAGCAACACAGATTGAAGCCAGCTTGAGGAAAATGCTGAGCTGGGCAGGGCTGGAGGAGCCAGCAGCTGGGTCTTCAACTGCCTGTTCAGCAGCCTGCAAGCAGAGCTGCACATGCGTCATCACCCCCANGGCGCCTCTCCCAGCACTGCCGCCAAGCACAAATTCAAGTCTCTCTGAGTCTGTGCTGCATTAGCATGTGAACTCGGCAATCGGTTTCCTCTGATAACAGTAGGATGATAAAGCCAGCAAGTTAGGTGTCCCTTAGAGAGCAGAGCTGCAGAAGCTGGTGAAGGTGTGACATCAGAAGAGGTGGAAACTTGCTAACAGAGAATAGCAAGAAGCCTGAAAAACTATTTGTTATAGCAGTTACTGGAGAGAAAAAAAGGCATCTTCTTCTGGAAGAATATGAATGTTAATCTGTGTTTTGTTCTGTTGGTGCAGTTGGTAGTGCACCTTGCTGGTAATCATTTGTAGGTGCTTTAACTGCACAAACAATACTGGAAGAATTTGGATGTTGGGAAAGCAACAGAAAAATCACCAAACGCCCAGTGAATAAGCTAGCACTGATACTTGGTCTTGCATAAGCTTACTGGGATGCGTTAAGGGACTCAGACGTGAGGAGTAGACGCTAATTCTAACGCTGTAGATCAAGGACGGAGTGTTATGTACTTTGAAGTGAATAGCACAGACCTTTTTGGATGTTCTACCTTATAAATAGTTGTGTATTGGAAGCTCTGGCATAGGGCCTTGACTTTTGACCCCTGCTGTTTTTACCATTCATTGCTTTCTCTTAGCAGAGCACTTCATTTAGTATGGAAAAGGACTAATGTCACTTACGGGTTTTTGTCATTCAAAACAGTAAAAAACAAACAAACAAAAAAAAACCCCTGCTCATATTTTCTTGACTTTTTCTTAGCAGGGATCAGGAAAGACCCTCAGCAGCGGTGTTTCATCTTCAGCTATTGATACTATTTGTCACTGAGAAGTTGTGAAGGACAATTAAAACAATCTCTCCAACTTTTTCCAAGGTTACTCAGTGGAGCCACTTGTTGCTAGATGCATACGCTGAATGACAGAACAACAGCCACCGCTCGGGAGGAGATTCGTTTTCTTAAGTTACTGAAGTTGTTGTAGGGTTTTATTAATACTCTGTGGAGTCCCCTAAAGTTTGAATGACAAGCAGGTAGAAATTATATTTATGAGCGGAATGTTTCTCACCTGTCTTGTTAGCTCTGGGAATGCATACAACATCTTTTATTTGGGAGTTTATTGTAGGTGTGAAAAAAAGGGATTGTAGCATAGTTTTTAGGATTGGAGTGAAAGTTTTGGTCTTCATTTCCCAAGCAGTAGCTCCTGGAAGTGATACGCAGCTTGTGGCCAGGAACAGGGCCATATCCCCAGCTCTGACTGCAAAGGAGGCTCTGTAGTGAGCTCAGAGAGCCTTCAGCCAGACATGAGCCTTCAGAGCCTGTGCTCATGGCACTGTATTTCAAGCCATAGCAGAACCACTACAGCTGTTCTGGGCTTGGGTTTGTTTTTTGTTTGTTTCATTGTTGGTTTTTTTTTTCCTTTTAGAATGGGGGAGTACTTAGTTGGGTGTTTGTGTGTTTTGAATGCATTGTGGTCTTAGTTTTTATGCAATCTTGGAATCGTTAATAAGCCAGGTGCTGCTTGTATTTCATGGATTATGTATCCACTCCAAGAGTCCAGGGAACCTACGAACCTTTTCCTTGAGCTGTGTTCTTCGGGAGTAGCATAATCTGAAAGGTTGACATGAATTAAAGACTGATGGCTGAGTATGAAGTCAGACCACTGAAGTTGTCTGCTGATCAGACCCCCTTGAGCCGTTTGTTAATAAGGAAGTAAAAATCCAATACTATAATGACCAAATATATGTAATTGCCTAAATAGTAGGTGCTGTTGGGAGGAATCTAGCATACTTTCTGGAGTCTGTTTTGCTGATTTTTATATGACCCAGTTGGCTGTAAGTCTGTCTTGTGAGGCACAGGACAATAATATCCTGCATAGCTACTTTGCTAAGTAATTGAAATACAGTGCCAGCATTATTTGGGACAGATACGTATTCAATAACCTATTGCTGCCAAGTTGCATGATAAAAAGAACCACTTTTTTTCCTTTATAAAACTTTCCCTGCATTATTCATCAGCAAGCTGAGCCTGAGGAACTCAGCTTCTGGTGAGATTTAAGGGAGAGTGTCTAGTCAAGGTGTTAAGGGCCATGTCCTGTCTCTCACTAGCAAATATGTTTATTCTCAGGTTTTCTATAGCACACTAGAAATCTAGGCATTTACTCAAAATTCAGCCTACTTTCAGAAAAATCTTATTGTGGTGTCATTTTTTTTAAAGTTGTTTTCATAAATCCAGAAAAATTAACTAGACAATACCAGCATCATATCCTCTTAGCTAATCTTAGTTTCTTACTCCAGCCTCTGACACATGATCGCCTGTCTGCAGGAAACTAGCAGTTCTTCACCAATCTCAGAATGGCTAAAAGCTCACTCTTCAGCAAAAAAGGGAATCTGACAGGCCCCATGCGCATGCAGGCCTCTTTATGGAGACTTACCTGCAGGCCCTCTGATATGCTGGTTCTTCCACTGCAGAGTTAGTGCAGATACCTGGTGTGGTTAGTCTGATCATCTTTCCTCTGTTTGAATTTCTCTGTTGTCTGAACTGTGCCTGAAAAGAAGATTGGCACATGCTCTCTTATTTTTCAAATTAGTCATGCCAGCTATGCATAAAAGAGCTGGAGCAAAAGCATTCCATATCCGTTGTTAAGTGTTTTATTTTCCAGACTAAAAACTGAATACTTGCAGCTCACATGTCATTATATGCTTGTCATTCCTAATTACTTTCTGGCATGTTCCTGAGTGTTTTGTAGACAGGAAAATATTTTTTTTATTATTATTTTTTTTAAACACACAGCCGAAGTGCCTCCATAACTAGGCTAACAAAGAAATGTGTTATGTGAGGTGGAAAACTATTGGGAAAAATAAATATGTGGACATACTAACTTGTTCCTTTTCAAAAGAGTAACTTGCTTCATTTTTTATTATCAGTAGGCATTTTGTCCTGAAGGAATGAGACTGATAGATTTCATAACTGGAAATTAGTCATCAAGCATATTTTGTTATTTTCAGAGCATGTAAGTATGTAGTTTTTCCCTGTAGGTATTCTATATACTGTGGCATGTTTTACCTAAGGAAAATGTGGCGCTTGCATACTATATTTTATACACACAAATTCATAAATGCACAGGTACACAGTTCCAACCCTTGAGATATGCTTCCAGCAAGCTGCAATAATTCACCTCAGGCTGGTAAATAGAAAGTGCATTAGTGAAAAAAACCACAAGAGTTTTCCAGCTGGAATTCCCTTTGCTTCTTGGCATTTTATTATCTCTTGACTGTCAGTTGACAGCCTGACTACCCTGACAGTGTGCTGGAGTATCAGAAGCCTATCATCTCCCAAAGGAGCAGCAGTTCCTGAGTCCAAAGGTAAATCTTCAGTCACCAGAATTAAAAGGCTGCTTAGGGTAGATTCAGATGTGAAATAATGTGTAGGCTGTGGCCAGAAATTAAAGGCAAATATGTTTTATGTAAGATTGATTAATTAGGCAGGTGCTTGTTTCTCTGTCATGGGGGCTGCAGCGTACACTGTGGTGTAGGGTGCCTGAGCTGCATCCATGGCCGGGAGCAGGGCATTCACTGGGCTGATGCAGCATGTCCCACAGCTGCCTGGAACCAGGAGAAGTTGTGAGCTTATGGAGGGAAGCTGCCTTGTCATCAGGAACGTCTAGTGAACTCCTTTTGGCAGGATCCCATAGACGGGTTGGTGGTGTTGCAGGGCTGGAGCTAGAGGCCGCGTTGGGGCAGCTGGAACCCCAGGCAAGGGGAAGAATCTTCTCTCAGTCACCTGCAAGGTGTCCCACATTCATCAGCCCATAGGCTTGTGTGTCTAGGGTCAAGGCACCCAAGAGCTCTACAGCCAGGGAATTGCAGTCAGAGACAAATCTGCCAGATAGGTGGGCAGAATTTAACTGTAACAGCGGATGGGAAGCATGACCCAATGGTGGATGATATGTCTGGGCAATATCAGTCCTTAAAATTGCTGAAGAGTATACTCACATGGTGTAATATTTAGTGTCTGCACTAGATATCTGAATTATTCACCTTCTGTAAAGACTCTACTGACAATGATAAGCTTAAGACCTTAATTAGAACCACAGAATGCTTTGGGTTGGAAGGGACCTCAAAGATCATCTAGTTCCAGCCAACTCCCTGCCATGGTGTGTTTCTCTGGCGTTTGCTGTCTGCTGCAATCAACAGGAGAAAGACTCTTGCCTCAGGTGACAATAATTTATTGCTAGTATGGTGCCATAGTCATAGTTTGCAATTCAGTCAACTATGCTTAACAGTGTGAAGATACCTGCCCTGGAGAACTGGCAGGCGACATTTGGGAATGGCAGGATAATTTACAGTGCCAAGCAAAACAAATACAGTCACGTGTGGTTGCACTGCTTGCTGATTATTTGTGCTTTTAATATGTTTTTTATTGGCTGTATGCCTGCTGAAATCTGACACTCCCCAATATTAGTGTTCTCATCGTGCCCTACTAAAATAGGTGTAGAAAATTTTTTCTGATATCTGAGGTTTTAGGGTAATATTTAATACAGCCTTGATGAGTTATGACAGTGAAGGAACCTCTGAAGATTTAATTTGAAGTAAAGATAATTAGTCTCTGCTGTGCAATGAAAAATATATGCTTTTCACTATAAGCTTGCCTCTGACCAGATGAAATAAAGTAGTAATTTTTCTGGAAAAGCAATGAAACCAAGTAATTTCAAGGACATACAACTCCTTGAAAGAGCCCAGTGCAGTGCCACCAAGGTGATGAAGGGAGTAAACATCTTCCTTGTGAGGACAGGCTGAGGGAGCTGAGTCTCTTTAGCTTGGAGGAGACTGAGGAGTGATCTCATTAATGTTTATAAATATGTTAAGGGTGAGTGTCAGGAGGACAGAGCCAGGCTCTTCTCAGTGTTGGCCAGTGATAGGACAAGGGACAATGGGTCCAACCTGGAGCATAGGAAGTTCCATGTGAATGTAAGGAGAAACCTTTTCACCGTGAGGGTGACAGATCACTGGAACAGGCTGCCCAGAGAGGTTGTGGATTCTCCTCTGGAGACATTCAAGACCAGTCTGGACATGTCTCTGTGTGGTTTAATCTAGGTGATCCTGCTCAGGCAGGGGGGTTGGACTGAATGATCTTTTGAGTTGCCTTCCAACTCCTGATGTTCTGTGATTCTGCAAATAGTTTCATCTTCAACTAGCTGGGACTACATAATTCATAATGCTAGACATGTTGTAAATAAAAATTTTTTTTTCACTCTGAAGCATGTTTTTAGAGGGTTGAAAACAGCTAAAAATTATTTTCAAATAAATTCAATTTTATAGTTTAATATTTAATTCAATATCTTAGTAAATGCAAATAATTTGCGTGTATTCAAAAAGGGTTTTTTTCATGGAACAATACAAATTACGAAGAAATAAAAAATTCAGTCCTCCTGTAGAATTATGCATCAGCATTTATGGAGCCAACTGAAATTTTTTCATCAAATAGTTACTGAACTATTTTTTGCTCTTAGGCTAATGGCTGTCAGTTTTCTTTCATAGAGAAGCCAGTGTTTTTATGATGGTCGTGGAGATACTGAAGTGCCTTGAAACAGGTAGAATTTTAGTAAATTATTATTTACTGATGCTGTGAACAGTTAAATAAGGTGTACCTGTCTTGGAAGAGTTTGCATGGTGGATAGGAAAGCTGTCACCCCTCATACGGATGGGCCAGCAGAACCCCAGAGCACTGCCAAGTGAGCTCCATGGGTTCACTGGGGTGGTTTTGCTATTATTAATTACCTACCTGGAAAGTTATTTAAAAAACCCTTTTGCACTGAAGTTGGTGCCTGTGATAGCAGGGCAGCCACCGAGAGCTGCCCAGCACTCTTCCACTGCAACAGCCTCTCCAGGATGCAAGGCTTGCTGCAAGGCTTTGTGCTCAGCCTCCCCTGACCTCCTCCTGTAAATGTCCACATCTCTTTGGTAAGCCAAATGCCACTCTCTAAACCTTGCACTGCTTGTCAGAATTTCAGAACTTAACATGTTCACTGCCTTTTTCTGTGTACTCTGTGGTTTGGCAACAGCATTGGGAAAGAGAAGCAGCCCGAAGGAAAAGTTGTGTTTGGTAGCACACAGGAGTGGGAGCTACTTATCACCCCTCTCATGTGTTCTGCTCCCCTTAATGCTATTTTGCTCTTTTGTGAAGCTGCTGTTATTCTTTACTTACATTGGTCAGTGACTCTGACATTTATTCTAGTAATAAAACACTGAGAAAACTGTCTTGGATCATGGAAAACCCTAATGTAACCACTTGTGTGTGTGTGTGTACGCGTGCATGTGTGTATGTGTGTATGCGTGCGTGTGTGTGTGTACGCGTGCATGTGTGTGTGTGTGTGTACGCGTGCATGTGTGTGTGTACGCGTGCATGTGTGTGTGTATGCATTGTTTTTGATTAAACAGTGCCCAAAATAAATGTGTTTTAGAAGAAGCTTAAGACTGAAAAATGCTTTAGCAGAATACACAAAAACTCATCTTTATTTCCATGTTAGCGGTGGGCATAACAGGTTTTGCTGTATATCTAGACAGAACCCATGATTGCGTTAGTGTGACACTAGTGCCCTGCTGCTGGCAGTGTTCTTTGTCAGAGCAAACACTCAAAGTCCTGTTTGGTTTTTTGTGTCAGTAAAGATCCTGGCACTGTTTTTTTCATGGATTGAGGTGAAAAGTGTGGTGGCCAAACTAAGCTTCAGACAGTATAGTTTCCCCTTTGGCCCTAACTGTTACTAATAAAACTTTGCAAATACAGCTCCTAAGTTGGCAGGCTGATTTCTTCAGCTAGAGGGTGAGCCCTTCTAAGAGCTTTTGCTCTCCCTGAGGTTTATTGCAAAATGAGAATGTTCCCTTTGTCTCTGGCATCAACTCAGGTTTGTAAACTTTGTTAACCAAAGAAATACTGAGTTTATATGCCAAAATACTTGGAATCTGGTTGTTGACTTTTGGGTACACAGGGCTGTTGCTCTCACTCAGCACAGTTTTGCCCTTAAACTTATGTCTGATCCCTGTACATATTTTCTTGTTTATTCCCTTTTCTGTCAGAGGGCTTCTTCCTGGAAAATCGAATGTGAGCACAGTTTCCAAACTGTGCTGAGGGTGATCATTTTCTTTTGCTGTGAGAGCGCTTGGTGGGATGGATGGTGGACATTTTGCACGTTACTGATTTATTTTTTTAGGAATGCAGATGGGAATATTTCAAATACCAGATATGATGAATGGATGGGGTACATACCTAGATATGGAGACTGGCAGGTACGACGTGGATGTGGGAATCATCTGGGAGTTTGTGCCTGTAGGGCAGGTGGGAAGGGGTGGAAGCTGTGAGGGGCTGCTGCCTGCAGTATGTGCTAGTGGTGATCTCCTGACCCTCACCCATGCTCCTTGGAACAGCTTGCCCCTATGTCCTCCAGCTTGTCTCCTTCTCTTGGAGATCACAGCTTCTTTCTTCCTTTAAAGTTGGTCTTGGCTACATGTGTGCCAAAAGGTGAGCTCCCATTGAACAGCCTGTTTGTCTCAGCTGGGGTCCCAATCTAGGTGCTGGATTATTTTATCTTTTAATTGTTATTTTCTTGATTTTAGGGAGATAGGAAGGACACAAGACAGTGCTGGATTATAAAGATTGGTTTACAGAGACTTTTAAGTTGGGACTGTTCAGTATTGAGGAATACTGTTTTTCCTTTGTACAGCATTAATCACTCTGTGTTCCATTTTCACCATGACAGTTCAGATATAATTACTCCACACCATAGGCTACTTAGATGAGTACTGTATCTTCAAGTGAACTTTTTAACCTGCTAAATGAATCACATGGAGAAAGTTAATGACATTTATATTTAATTAAAAATTTGCAAACCAGGCAGGAGGGAAGAGCATACACAAAAGCAATGTTACCCTTTATGTTTGAGCTATTCAAGGGAAGCCTGGTGTCTTTTTGAGAGATGATGAGTGTGAGCTTCTGCTACAGCCAATTTAGTGTAAGAAAGGGGTTGATTTTTAAAAAGGACACTTTAATAATTGTGAAGTTCAGTAATGTTAAAAAAACACATGATTGGGGTGTAGCCATTTCTTGATAATGTCTTCAGAGAGTTGGGGTGGGGGCCCTGAAAAGAGTTGAGTACCTCTTAGAGATTCATAGAATGTGTCAGGTTGGAAAGGATCTTTGAAGATCATCTAGTCCAACCTCCCTGCTGTAAGCAGGGACATATGTATAACAAGGTTCATTTTGTCTCTTTATACTCACTGTGTACCTCCATGTCTCTTTATACTCTGTGTACCTCCATATCTTTTTAATGCCTTGCTACAGATTTGTTCTTACACATGGTGCTATTAAATGTGTGAAAGCATTTCATTTTTAAAGAGTGTAAGTTTATAGCCTTCCTTGTTGCCCACAGAATTTTGCAAATGTGAATCCTAAAAGCTGAGGCCCCAGAGAAATAAGAAAACTCATTTTTAAGCACAGTTTTAAGCCACCCTCATGAATGTTGAATGCCTGTGGTAAGCTTGGCAAGTCCTGTTGACTTCTTAATACAATCCCATTCACTGTCCTTGGTGTATGAGTGCCTCAGCTACTTAAAACAAAGAGTGTAGAAACAGCATCTTTCTCTACATTCTTCTTTCTCAACCTGGGACCAAACTGATTTACAGATATACATGCTGTATATTAATTGCCCTGTCTGTGTGGATGGCCACTGCTTCGGTGCCGATCCAACAGTGAGATCCAGCACAAGTGACTGCACAAGTCACCAGTGCAGGATGAGGAGGCTTGTATCTCTCTGGAAAGGGCACCTTTCATGTCTGGAGAGTGCTGAGGGAGAGCTACAAGGCATGTTTTAGCATGGAAATGCTGGACAGCCCTTTTCAACTGCGGGGAAGGGACAGGAAGTTCTTAGTAGTAAAGCTACTGTGTGGGACTGAGTCACACTTGTTCATACATAAAAATAAGTTTTCTTGTTAAAATAAGCAGCAGTGTGTGTTTGCTTGATGTGATTCAGTTAAATTGTTATTTTAGGAGAAAGAGTGTGGTCCTGATTCATGTGGCATTACACAAACCTTAGCAAAGTACAGGATTTCAGACCATTTCAGAATTCAGCTGCTTTTAAAAGTGAAGAAGTGTCTTGCCCTCTGTTCTTTCTGCTGTTTCTTTAAGCAATAGTTAAACATTCTGACTCTGAATGCCAGTTATCATTGGGAGAGATAAGAACACTGAGCTGGAAAACAGTCTTGCCCTTTGCAATTTATAGGCACCTTCAGGGTGGTGATAAATGGCCTCTGTTAAAAGAGAGACAATTATGTTTAACTGATTGCAGCGGAGGGTTGTTTTGGGGTGGTTTGTGGTTTTTTTTCATTTTTAATTGTGCTACACAAGATGTTTTCCTCCTTGAAAAGACTGTTATATTAATTTGCATGTTTTTTCCATGCCTTAGTGCAAATGCTAAGAGCATTCCAGAGCCTTCTCCTCTCACGGGGAATTGTACCGTTAATCTCCTTGTCAGCTATGGCTCATATTATTTCACCCAGACCCACATCCTCCTTCTCCCAATTACCCAAAATAGAGGTTTGATTTCTTACTGCACAGACAGTCGGCATCAGTAGCTAATAGGCTCCCTTTGTGGGTTTGAGTTGAATACAGCTAGAGTGATGCAGTGATATTTCTGTTTGTGTAACTTGCATGCTTTGTAATCATCAAAATATCACAAGACAACCTTTTGGAAAGTACAGCTGACTTAACAAATGTGTTTCTGATGTTTATATCTACTGGAAGAGATACTTGGAGAAGGGAGGGGAAGGAGTTATTGAGAAAGAGAAAAATGACTCATCAGAAATATTTGTCCTCTTTCCCTTTCTCTGTTTGGTTATTTCCATTGTATACTGTGGAGTGATCAATGCCTGTCTGAATAGGATGGGGTGTGAGATAGCTCTCAGAAGGTGAAATATTTTGCAGGTTTTAACCTCCTCCTTTCCATTGCTACATTTAAACCTGCTAAAGGCTGACAAAGTTTTACAACTGTGTAGGATGTTTGTGTGGTTTACACTAATGCAGTATTTATGATATCCTGCCTTATCTAAGGTGGAAAAAAATAAAGGAAAAATGTTGTTTTGTCTCCTCTCTGATGTTACTAACATTAGTGTGCATAACCCATGATAGATGATGAGGATGAACTCCCTTGGACTATCAGAGTTGCTCGCAGTTAAGAAATGTGCGTACTTCCCTTAATAAAGCAGTACTTAGCTTTACTAACATTGCTCTGGAGCAGTACGAAGGTTCTTTTAACACACAAGTGGATTCCCAGAACTCTTGCTTTGTAAATAAGGTCTGTTCCTGTTGAGTCCTAATTGATAATGACAGTTAATGTAATACCTGCTGGCTAGGCATGGTCTTTACTAAAAGAGTTCTTTGAAACTTACTTATTGATTGCTGCAATCAATTTAGTTTAAAAGAACAGTGACAAAAGCAACATTAATTTGTCCTCAGTGTTCTGATAATTCTTTTCTTTATTTGATGGAGTGAGTGAGATTCAAGTCTCAAAACTCTTGCTTGCCTTTTTTATTTATAAAGCAAGTGGTAGTTTTGATTTTATGCACCATTATTGCCCCAAGAATTATGGTTATATAGATATTAAATAAATGTCATTTTCTGTCCAGGTTGACCAAAGGCTGTCCAGAATAGAGACACAGAATTGGCCAAACTCTCTGTATCATCAGTTTTTTTATAAACCAATTATTGTTATTGACAAAATGGGGTTTGGTTGCAAGGCTGAGATGGCATTTTCCCTGCGTTGTTTTTGGAGTCATTAGTACTATACTGTGTTGTGGGTGCTGTACAGCCATCAAGTAGGGAACACTTGTTACATGATACAAACCTGAGGCAGTTCTGCTGCCGTCTACAATAGGGATGGGAGCTGGCGCTTTGATCTTTCTTACCTTCAGTATTCTCTTAGAAGTCAGAGGTTTTGTTTGATTGCCATTATCAGAGAATGGGTAATGTTAGATTGTCCATCAGTGACATTTGCCTCCTGTTTTTCTGTTCCCTGACTCCCTTTGCATGAATTTCAGTAGTTGGATTCTTAGTGCTTAGTTGGAAAATAACCAGCTTTTGAAGGTAACCCTCACTCCTTTTTGTTTTCCCTCTCAGTATTTTTACTTCAAAAGTGATGTAGCTATCATTTTATATGACCTGTGCTAGGCACTATATGAATGCTCAGTGGAAGGTAAGATTCGTTACAAATAATCTGAAAAATTACAGTTTCTTTTAGGAGTGCCCAAAAAAGGAATTAATTGTTGGTTCTTTGTGAAGATCTAAGTAATTAATTAATAAACTGGGCGGAGACCCAGTTTGTATAACAGAGGGCAGCATTTTAATTTCAATTTCTTTTACAAAGTAAAAATTCTGCTACACTTTGTGGCTTCTGAGAGTGCCTGGCTCAATCCTCAAAGACACTAAGTAGCAGTGAGAAAGCCTGGAGAGATGAGAAAAGCTCTCGCTGCTGCTTGACAGGCTGTTCCATGGTGGCTTTCTTGCAGTGGCTCCGACGTGACTGTATGGATAGTGCACCTCACAATACATACCATTTAGTAATGAGTTCCTCTTTAAATCTTCTCTGAATGGTCACCTGTGTTTAATCTGTGGGGCAGGGATTTGGAGTGGGCAGGTGTCTGGAGGGGGTGCTGATTAGTACTGCCAATCAATGCTGTCAGAGCATACTCTGAAGAAACGGAGTTTGAATTTAGAAACTAGGTAATTGGAGTATACTTGCATAACATTCTTATTAATTCTGTGTGCAGCCTCTCTTGTATTTAGTGTTTTTATTGGGTTTTAAAGGTTTGCTATAAGAATGGTTCTCCACATGAAAATTGGACCCAGCTGTACCTGCTAAATTTTAATTTTTTTTTTCTAAATAAAAAAAAAAAAGTTAAACACCATGGTCCTTATTTTTTCAAATTTTGAGGTTCAGAAGATTAAATAGGACAGTCCATAGATTTCCAGTGACATCTTGGCAGTGGGTAGGTAAACTTGAGAATTCATTTTTTCATGATATCTGCAAGAAGGCATCAAAAGAAAATTATTTTTTGTCTATACTGCAGTGTCTGTGTTGAATTTATTTAAGTCAGTCTTTGGTGAATCCACAGACTGCCTGCAAGAAAGAAGATTTTTTTTCGCTCTCCACTGATGTGTAATTTGGCTTCTAAAATCTTTCTCTCTTGCCTAAACCTGGGGGTGAGCCAAAGATAGACAGTGATACATAAGGAGTGCTTCAGAAGCATCTGGGTGACTGTTAGATCATTCTTGCTCATGTAATTCATATCAGGGTAAGTCCTATGAGGGAGATGTTAGAGAAGTTGGCTTCCATTAGGGCATATTATGATTGTATGGGCATATCACCTAATTTTTAATTTCACCTTGTTTTCACCATGTTTTCACATTTTCTTGATCCCATGTCCTCTCTTCCTCTCAATCAAGTTAAAAAATCCAAGTTTATAATATCCTGCCTAGACTCCTTTTACAGCAGTCACCAGGATCTTGCACTCAAAACATATTTTTCTGTAATGCTGAGGTGTAGCTCAATGTGCCTTTACAAAGTATTTCCATTTACATAGGACTTGTAAAGAATGTGGTTATTATCCAGGAATTTCCCTTTTTTTAATAACCTAGAAACTTACCTGCAGTTATACAACAATTTCATAATCGCACAAACCTGCTGGCTTTAATGGCATTCCAATAGAGACAAAACCTGAGGTTTTAATTTTTCTTGTACTTATTATATTGTATAATTGGTTTCTGGTAGTATCAAACCACTAGGAAATCTCTCTCAGTAACACAATTAATCTCTAAATGTTAGAATTCAGTCTTGGCAAGGCCTGCTTTCCCAGAACCTCCCATTTAACAGTGAGACATTTTGAATCATGTGTGCGCCTTGGTGCTGTGCTGTATGTTTAGCACTCACAGTAGCATCTTCAAATCAGAACACCTAGTGCTCACATCAGCTCAGCTTTTGATGACCAGCATTATGTCACTGGGCAGTGCTTACATCCAGTGTTACAGATCATAATTGGATTCAAAAGCTTAGAAATAATGTGAGATGATTTGCAGTAGACTGACTTACACTGAAGATAAAATACCATCCAAGCTAAAAATCTCCATGTTTGGCTTTAATGATCAGTACGTGAGGTTTTGGGCCTATAATTGCTTTTATGCATATGTATTAGTAACTAATACTACTAATACAATATACATAATAGTTTTTATATGAAAAAATCTTTGGCATACGTTGAACTTAACAGGATGCTGCTTAAAACATCATGGTTGCATTAGCTGTATTCAGCAGCATGAATTTGCTGGGAAAATACCCGAAATAAATAAATCAATCACATTTTTGGAGCACATCTGCCAGAATTCCTTTGAAAATTGAACGCAGCCCTTACTGAGTCTCACATTCCTACGCGCTGTGTGAACATCAGTTGCTGTAGTAGCTGATACACCTTTGAAGCCTCCTGTGGCATTCCACCTGATGAAAGTCCTATCTCCATGTACTGAGCAGGAGTGCAGTCTACAGAGAGGAGAGACCACTGTTCACTGGTATAGGTGGTACAGCTACTGAATTTTGCTCTCAAGCATTTTGGAGGATGGAGCAGTAGTAAAGAGATCTTGCTGGAGCTACTTGGTTACCACAGCCTCAGTCTCTGTAGGTGGTAATGGATCTCAGCCTTTCAGTAAGCAAGCTCAGGTTGTGCAGAAGTTTAAATGGAAGACAGGAAAGCTTTGAGTGTATTCATAGTGAAGATTCGCACTAAAAGGGCAGCACACCATTTAAATGAAATTTTTTTTTGTCATTGTTTAGTTCCATTGAATTGCAAATTGATTTGTGATTATTTTTTTTTGTTGTTGTTGTAAGTAGTGTTTTGTTTCTAAAGCTGGCATCTAGCAAGTAGTTCACTTTCAAAGCAGAATGGCCTACAAGGACCATCTAAATAAAAGAAACCACTTTGTATAAATATAATATTGAAATAAAAGGATTTTTTGAGGGAAGACCGTATACCTGAAAATAATTGTGGCTGATGTTAAACCAAAGGATGAGAGTTTGCATCTCTGTGGAACACTTTCATGTGCTTTTGAAATAGCTGAAACGCGCAATCTCAGCAAAGAATAAACAGCAGGAGGTTCTTCTAGACTAGAAACCCAAGTATTGCAAGTGTTGCTTTGGAAAACCACTGGTAGTTCTGTGGGCATGAAAACTTTGCCTCCAGAAGCCCAAAAGTGTTTATTTTCCGTCAGGCTCTTGAGCTACACCTAAGTAATATAATGTATAATGCATACAACTGTGAGATGCTCTCCTCTTTGATAGTATATATTCTTATTTTTAGCTCAACACTGTCTAAGCAGATTGTGGATCCATTATATTCTCAGTCAGAATAAAATAAGTATGTGACAGTGAAGAACAGGAAAAAATAAACTCAATTCACACACTTAATGGCCTGATGCTGTTCACCTTAAACTAGTGGAAATTCAGACCTCTTAAGCTACTGTGGCTGCTAGTTTCAGCCTTCCACTTTTTTCATAACTGGAAAACAAATGCCACTTTCTAAAAAAAGGCACAGTAGTTAATTCTTACAATGATGGCATAATAGATTATTTCAGCCTGACTGGAAGGTTAGTACAATGATACAGTTGCTTAAATATCTATTAATGCAGAAGCATAATGTAATATTTGTGCTCATTCATGCTATCTAATTTGCTTCCAATGCATAATTTTCTGTCTGTGCTTCTGCTGACAAGTCCTAGGAGATGCTATGCCTGTGGAGAAGGGTTTGGGTTAATAGGGGTATGCTAGATTGTTGGATTTTTAGTTTAGGAGGGTTTTGGGGTGGTGTTTTTGTTTGTTTGTGGTTGTGAGGGGTTTTTTTTAGTCT
Organism: Heliornis fulica; assembly: GCA_013399135.1. Taxonomy (NCBI): domain Eukaryota; kingdom Metazoa; phylum Chordata; class Aves; order Gruiformes; family Heliornithidae; genus Heliornis; species Heliornis fulica. The sequence continues at coordinate 32,723 of VXBZ01010987.1, read as the reverse complement.
GTAATTACAGTAATACAGTTTGACCACCTTTGAAGCATGGGCTAGAGGAGCAAGACCCAGGGATCATGCTTTTGATGTGTTGTTTTTATGGATGCAGTGTGTTAAGCATCAGACGTTCAGCATCAGGAGTAGCAAGGTTCAGCACATGCCATACAGACTACACACACAAGTGTGGTACAGGTGAAGGGACTGAGAAACCACAGCAGATTCAGTCAGTAGGTGAGCTGATGTCCACACAGGTAAACAGCCAGCTTGCTATGCTGCCACAGGGAAGGGAACGTTTTGGCTTTGAAATGCTCACAGTTCCTGATTCTCAGATAAAAGTGGTCAATAACCATGGTGAATTATCACTTATTATATTTTTACACAGTACCATTTTATTCTGTTTTAAGTATATCTTATTACATGCCATTTCTGATAGCTTTTAAATCAGAACTTACATTTCTGTAGTTATATCAGATTTTTATAAGCAGTTAACTTCATTTACAGTAAGGGAAATAAAAGTCATGTGCACCTGTGCCAAGTGACCATTTTCACGTTTCTTCCCCAAATGACAAGTGCATGAGGTATGTTCATCTTTTGTTAAGAAAAGGCAAAGCTTATCATGATCATGAGAACTTTTTTCTGAATATTATTGTTCTTTTCACATTCATATAAACTGCTTAAGTATTTATATATTTAAACTTCAGAGAAAATAAAGGAAATTCACTTGAATTCTTCATCATTTACTTGAAGACACTTTTAGCAAAGCCATGCATGCTTGTATTATGTTGTATGTCTCCATTCGAATTTCAGCTGTGTAGGGATTTAGTCACAACACACTTGCATTCTAGTCTAAGTTCAGTTTCTTCAGTCTCAAAGAGCTAAACCAAAAATACAGTATGTTTTGATAATTTGAGGGGTAGTGGTACTCTTTAAATAAGCACTGTTTGGGTAGTGGTGGTTTGAAATTGTATTTTCCTAGTAAAGCAGACCCCTATGCTCACACAGTCATCATCATGGGGGAGGCAGTTGAAGAGGCTGGTACTACTCACCTAGGTGTTGGTAGCTTCTCATGGCAGCGAGATGGCTGCTCTGAGTGCTCATAGCTCATTCAAATAGAAGGCAGATTTTCAATACAGTTCCCACTGCATTTATCTTGTAACTAATAGTGGTCCTGTTTGCAAAATCTTCAGTTTATTATATATGACATGTTTCTGCAGTTGCATTACATGAGGATTGTTGGTCTGGACTGTCTCCTTAATGCTTCGGGCAGATGTGATTTGGGAGTAGCAACAACAAGCTGCAAGATGGCTGGTTGAAATTTCAAGCCCAGAGTAAACAAGTAGCAAGTACACCTCTGAGGAGTTTCTGTCTCTCCAGGGTGAGAATCAGTAAAACAAGCCTGATTGTGAAGGAAGGATCTGAGCAGAGAAAGAGGATCTACAGCCAACACTCAGCTCGCTTTTCTCCCACAGCAGTGCAGGTCAGTGTGTGACTGCAGCTGACGTCTGCTGTGTTGTGATGACATTTTAGGGTTCCCTCACTTAGGAAGGACAGGATCGAATTTTTCTGAACCATCAGCTTTCTTCACTGAAATTCTTAAATCTATGGTTCATTAAACATCCAAATTCCTTTGCAAAGGAGACCTTGCCTTTTTAATAGTTATTTTACAGAGTAAATACTGCTGGGCTGCCCACATGGTGTGATTTATCTTTTTTTTTTTCCTCAAGGTGATGGATAAAGAAAGCTTTCTTCTGTATCCCTCTTGCTGCATGTAATACCACAGTGCACAGGAGTGAGGTGATGCTTATCATGATGTTCTGTATGCTTCACAGCTGCACGTCACTCATGTGTAACTAACTTGCTAATGTTGCTGACAAATCTCTCCGCAAAAGTGAGCATAATTGTAAGAAAAGATTGACCTTTTAGAGTCCCAGCTGATTCATCACACTTGCTTACAAATGGATCTTGCCATAATTCACAATTGTAGCTTGGGAAAGAAGCAGGTAGCTGGCTGGTGTTAGCTTTGGCAGTAGGTATCTTTGTATTTTAAGAGTATTAATTGAAGTTTTAGGGGCTTGGCAGATTGCTTAAACATCCGTGCAATTATCTTAGAGTTCAGGAATTTTATATGTTTATTTTTAAAGAACTTCCTTCCTTTGTTTCTCTTCTAGGACTGGAATGGAAAGAATGGATTGCCATAAAACTTTCTTAAATTATATTTCTGCATTAAATACTTATTACGATAAAGGACTTCTCACTGGGGCTCAGATTAGGAATTATATGCAGAATATTGTTCCGGTTGCTATTCCCTGCTGAATTTCTCCATCTGGTAATATTACTGTTTAGGAAGTGATAACATATGCATGTAACAAGTTAATTGTAAAAGCCCAAAATGGGTAATTTGATTGTGCTACTAAAACAATAGCAGTGGAGCACTTGGGTCTGCGGTTGCCAGCTTTAAATTATCATGATTGTTGTAAATCATGGAATGGGATTGTGGGAAACAGAGCTTTCAGCTTTTCATTACAAATCCCCCATTTTCTGTCCAGTGATCTGAGGGAGAGCACCGCGCAGCTGTCTGTCTTACAGGCTGCGGCAATACTTTACAGACCATTACTCTCAGCACTCCAGGGGAATAAGAGTGGGAAGAAGGAACAAGCCTGAATATTGCAGTATCTTGGGGATCACCATACTTCCTACCACACAGATTTGGAGCTAAGAACAGAGTCCACCTCTCCATGTAATTGCTGCATAAGCGGGCGCTGGTGGTTTCCCATGTTAGTAGCTGAGCTGTGTTACACAGGCGCATAATTAGCTAGTCGATGATAAGAAACAAGAAGAGCATTTTATACGTGCTGTTCTTTGCTGTATGAGAGGCATTTCTCCTATTTACCTTAAAAAACATAGACTCCAACTGCAGCATACCTCAACTAAAGTATTCTCTGCCCTTGTGTATGTACACTTACGTACCACCATCGGCAGGCAGAGGAGGATCCCAGAGCTACCTCTGTAAACAGTTCAGAAAATCATGAGGGGGAAACTTAAATGGACTTTCTAAAGACCTCAAGCAGTATGTAGAAGGAAATAAGTGTTAATTTAAAATGGAAGTCTTGATATCTTCCATTTTCAAACTTCTCATTTTGCGTCTTCAGAAATGTCCAGGTTGTTGTCATCCGTGAAACTGAGGTGCACTGAGGCTTCCCTGAAAGAGCTTCTCCCTGTTGTGGATACCTTTCTCGTGCCGTACTTTGGGGGTTCACATTGCTTCTTGGGGCTTGTTTCTTCCTGGGATGTTTAACAAAGGGGCATCAGAACGTAATTTGTTCTCATTTAATGAGCCCTGAGTTAAGAAAAAGGAAGATATTAGCTGGTAAGTGGCTGAATTGCTGGTTAATATATACCCATACTACATTGTATTCCCTAACTAAAAATGAGGTAAGCTTATATATGTAATGTCGAAATTACTGTTTCCACAGCTGAAGTGTGTGGTGTTTGGGTTAGTGTTGCATGTCAGTTATAAGATATTCCTAATGCTTAACTGTGCTGTGATCCTTCCTGTGCCATGTGTACTAGCTGAGCACATCATATGGCCATGATGTCTATGTATGTGAGTCGGGATTTCTGAGATGCCAGTACCTACATCTGTTGCAATTATGTGAAATGTTCTTGGGTTCCTACTCTTGTTTCTGCCTGCTGCACTGCGCTGACTCTACTTTGTGCTGTACCCACTCCTCTTTTCCTAAAACAAAAAACAACAACAATTATTCTTTTAAAAAAGAAAATCTGCATTAAAATTTACATCTGTCTAAGAACACGACGTGGAAATATGTTCATCTCAACAGAAGAAAATATGGCATTCATTGTTAGAGTAAATAGAAATTATTATGAAAACAAGGCAATTGCCATTTTATATTCATAAATGTATATTTAGAAATAGCTTCCAAAGAAGCTATAACTCAGCTCAGTAACTGATATGTTTTGATTAATCAGAAGCCAGTGTGATTTTGTTCTTAGTGTGGAGAAGGCTAATATAATTTAAAAGCATTAGCTGTTAGTGCTTAATCAAAGTATGCACACTGGTGGTGAAATCCCTTCTGATTGCACTGATTTAATGTTATTGTGGCATGAAGTAAAAGTAACAAAGTAACTTCAAAGAACTTTATATTTCAGATAGAGACTTTTCAAACTGATAGCAAACTTTAATATGGTGTCAGCCAAACTTGCCTTGGCATTCTTTGTGCTGACATAGTAATAAAAAAAAAATAATTGCCTATATGCTACAGCTGTATGAAATGTATTGCTCAAAATGAGATCAGTGACTTATGAACTCTTAACTTGAAGACTTTCTGCTTTGTGTAGTTTCAAGAGCTGTTCAAGTAATTTATTTTCTGGTAAGAATTTTCTTTAAAAAAAAATTCGGAATTGCTTGAAACATCTTAAAAGGGGTTGAATAATATAAAATTTTCTTTGGCCTTTAAATGGGCTCTTTCACTTTCAGGTGTCCTTTAACTTTTTTAAAATTAGATTTAGATCAGACTTTAAATATAAAAAAAGCCCTTTAAACAACACTTCACCTTTTTTGTATATCATTGGAATGGGTGCTATGTTCAAAGTGAAGAAAAAAAAAAAGCTTTTTCCAGACATTTTTCTGTCTTTTTACAGTTATTTTCAACTTACTCCAAGCTGTATTTTTCAGTTTGACAAGAGAAATGGATTTGGAGTAAGAGGTAGGAGGAGTGTCCTCAGCCAAGTGTTTTTACATATCAGTGAAGCTGGTGCTTCTGCATGAGATTTTGGAAAGATATACAGGAAGGATGGAGCACTGGGAGTGGAGAAGTGAGAAGCTTTGTGGAAGCAGTCACAGAAAACAACTTACCTGGATTTCAGTGGAAAGAGTTAAGGAAGCTGAAGTTGGAACCTGGATTCAGAATTTTGTCTAAAAACAAATCTTGAGAAACTTCACAGAATTGTGAAAGATTGATCCTTCAAAGTCAGGGACTCAAACTGGAAGGTGAGGCCTCCAGTTAGTGAAAGCATTGTGTTGGATGAATTTGAGGTGGAAATTGTGAAAAGATTCATAATAGCTCTGGGCTGATAGGACAGAGAGATTTTGTAAGATGAGGAATACTGAGCACATTTCTAATGGGAAAAGAGAGGCAGAAGATGAGGAAGGTCAGAAGAAGGCCCAAAGGACAGGAAAAGAGAAGTAGTAGGATAGAACAAAAGGAGGGAGCTGAAGGTGAAAGAAACAAAATTGCATCCACTTAATACTTGAGAGAAATCTTCAGATTGTTTCAGTGTTAGTCCACTCCTTTCTTCCTTCCTCAAAAATAAAAGAAAGAAGGGGAAAAGCTATATTAATTCTCTGTATGGAAACCTCATGGCCATGGTGGTACAGTTGCCCACCTGGAGAAGCTGTTAAGACACCTCCCTAGTGTTTTCTGTCTGTGCTGCTCAGAGATCTCGCAGTAAGCAGAAGATTCACATATCCTGTAATTACCTTCTCTTGGCTGGGCTCTGCCTTAGAATAGCTTGGATGTTGGGACGTGAATTGAACGTTGAGTTCATTCAGTGCTCTTGCCCCTGAAGCACTTTTTAGATACCTAGAAAAGAAGCTGGGCCCCTTATGGGCTTGCCTGACAAAGCAGAGTAGCACCACCCCTTCTGTCTGGATAATGCTATCCTTTCTCTTCCTGAGCTGTTTCAGACCTCCACTCTTCAATTTTCTAAAGCCTAATGAGGGTCTTTTGAGCGTTTTCTTGTACTGTCACAGCTGAATCCATCTGTGCACATTCAAGGGTGCCCTTACTCATTCACCACTTTCCTGTCGACAGGTGTGGTCTCAGGAATTTGATTGGTCCCTACCCACCAAGTGCGGTTCAGGCAGTGGCTGAAAGATGCTTAGGAGCCATTCATCTGGAGTGTGAGCTCCTTTTGAAAGGCAGGCCTGAGGGGCATGACATTTAACTGTACCTGCCAATTGTGAAATAGCGTGTAGTCACAGTGGCAGCTGGGACATTCTGACAGTGTCTGTGGTGTGCTTAGGAACAAAGGAGGACACAGTGTCAGCCCCATGCTTGAAAATTGCTTGATATGTAAATTATCAAAGGATTTACAGTTCTTTGTTGAGGTGAGACTCTTCTCATTTGTCCTGATGGTTCTCATTTCAGATGTGCTTACAGGAAGAGATTGGTTCTGGCTGGAAAAACTATCACAGGAAAATCTCATTCTGCTTCAGTATTCTGTGCAATAACTGGCTTTCTTCACAGGTGGATAGGTAGAGGCGATGAGATGTCTCTGCCGGTCTCGGTACAGCAGGCGTAATACTGGGAAACAACAGATTCATGGCACAGTCACTACAGATGGCTTTGGTATTTGAGTCTGACTTTATGTGATAATTTGCATTCAAAATTCATGAGCTTGTCGGGAGAAAAGCACTCAAAGCTGTGAGAAGCACTCAGCTTCTTGCACTGCTATTGCAAGCCAAGTTGCTGGAGATGGTTTCTTTCTTTTTTTAGACCTATGGGTAGTCAGCTACCAAAGTAAGATATATTTCATAAAAGTGTAGAATCAGCAATCACTCAAAAGTTAAAGGTCATGAAATTATCAAAATGTTCCAATATCAACACATGGTCTGAGAACTTTGTGCTACTTTAGAGGGAAACAATGCGTTATGTAGATTGCATAAATCTTATTTTTTTCTATGCTCTTTTTATCAGATCCATGACCAGATGCTAAAATGATGCTTTTATCTTTATAACCATTGTTGTGAGTTCCCAGTCTGACAGTGATCTATTGTATAATATGTGCTGCCCTGGTAGACTAACTGCTGTCCTCTGTTCTGATTCATTATTTTTTGGCAAGGCAAGGTAGCATACAGTTATGGGGGAGAACAAGTTGAAATTTGCTTTAAACATGGTGTACTTTTTGTAAGTGGTGTTTCTTTTCAATATAACTTTTTTTTTGTCTGTAATAATCACTTGTCATTCTGAGTTTGTTATTTTATTTTTGAAAATCATGTTCAGATTTTATTTTCAGAAAATAGACTTTATTTTTCTTTATGCCCGGTACAAAACTGCTTACAGAAATAACTGCTTGTCAGTAATCTTTTCAAAGATGCACAGTATAGCAAAATGAAACCCTTGATCTCTTAATCTAGATTCTTAAACACTGACGAGGTAAATTAAAGCTTCATTAAATTAATGATTCAATAATTAAAAAGTAGGATTCAGAGGAAGGGCTTAGAAGAATGGATGAAGCATAAATGAACTCTGCATTAAACTTACCATTAAGCGGAAGAACAATGAATCATAAATTGCATCTGTATAAATTCACATGCTTTCTGTGGGGAGACAGTAATTATTATGCCCAGGAGCATTCTCCATAACATCTCCCACTCAATTACTGTCAGCATCAATTAGTCCTTTATGATGAGAATTTCTGAAATTATCTGAGGTTAAAAAGAAATTAAAAATCCACATTTTTTTCGTTTTTAAAAATTTCTCCTTTGTAAATAGTTGGGAAGCATTGATAACTTCTAGCTCTCCTTTACAGAGAAAATTAAATTAACGAACACATCAATAAACATACCTTTATAAATGCAAGAAATGTGCAAACCCCTTCATTTTTAATTATGTCATTTACCACCAAGTTATAAGTGTTTCATGAGGAAGTTATTAGAGATTATCTGATTTGGCATATGGGGATTTCTTCAGGGATCTCTTGTGATAACTGCATACTGAAATGGGAAGAGGAAGGATTCTTCATTTCATTTGAAGTGTTAAGCGAGTTTCTATGATTCTCTTTTGCCATTACTCGGCATTTCTGTCACATATTATATAACCAAACATGAGAGAATTGCTGAGAAAAAAGTTATAGTACATAAGTGTACATATGTAGATACAGAAGTACACTTATTCCTAATATAGTGTCTTATTGGCTGCAGGTCTTTGAATCTGTCAGAATCCTGCCATCAGTACTACTCTTGCCATCCCCTGAAAACAGGCCTCTTTAAATTCCTGAGTAGTCTGATTAACATTGTTGATTTAATATTTTTAGAAGAGAGAACAACCCTAAATCAGCGAAGAAATAATTGGTTGAACATGTGAATTGCACAAGATACACATTCTCACTTGGCACCTTGGGGTAGATACACACAGGGGAAATCATTCACCCCACTCCTGTGTTAATTTTGATCACCTTACCCTCCCCACCCCCAGCAAGAAAAAAAATAAATCTTGCTACAGATATTTTCTGTTCCTTACTTCACTTTTTAAAAAAACTATTTCAATATTTTAAAAAATTAAAAAACCAAAAGCTTTTAAAATATAATTGAAGGGGAATATTAAAGAGACTGTATAGTGTCATACTATATAGAGGCCAACATTTTTGAGATGAGGAATATCTCTTGGATCCCCATTTCTGTGGG
>VXBZ01010987.1:0-21888 GCA_013399135.1 Heliornis fulica | reverse complement strand
AGAGGAAGAAGAAGGGGGGGGGGGGGGTGTGATGGGTTGGGCAGAAAGGGAGTGGCAGGGAGAAGTAGAGGAATTGAATTACATCAAAAGAAACTTGAGTTACATGTTAGAATAGTAACAAGGGTAGTTGTGCATTAGGTTGGATTGCATGTAGAGGTTGCAAAGTCTTTGCAGGTCTTCATTGGTCTTTAGAAAAATTCAGTAGGGAGAGTCGGGCAAGAATTGATTGATCTGGCTGTGAGCAGTCGGAGTGGACCAAGTGATGTCTTGCCCAGCCATATTTTCTGAAGCTCTGTTGCCAGTTACTTGTACCAAGTAATCAGTTTTGCTTGAAAAGCAAGTTGAAGTGATGTAGAATTTTTAATATGTTATTCAGCTTGTAGTAAATTCCAGGTTTCACTTTATTTCAACCTTGTGATAGATTTTTTTCTTTATATTCTTGATTCCTTAGTATCTCTTCTAATTCATTACAGAGCAATCTAGTGTTTCAAGCTTTTTCCATATATGGGTTATTATCAGCTACAACTGAATAATCCATTATATTTTTCTCAGACTGGGACTTTTATCTTGATTATAAAAAGATGCTCCAGACCTCAAATAACATTTTTAGGTCCTAACTCTTTTGAGGCTTGGTAGTCTCTTAAGTGTGGGCACGAGAACTGACCAAAAAAATCCGGTAATACATATTTTTTAATAATCTTATACTTGACATTTCCCTCTTAATTTACCAAGAAAATTTCCCTTTTATGTTACTGATATGTCAGCAACAGTTTCAACTAGTAGAGTTCAGGATTTCCAGCCCTCACGGACCTCGAGATGCTTTACATAAACAGTGAATAAGCTATAACTCATAACATTCCTCCAGTTCAAGTAGCTAATCAACTGTAGCTAGGAATATGACATGTTTCGTTCATGGAAGGTAACCTGAATTTCTGGATACCACAGGAGATATCTTGTATGTCAAGTGAAATTGCTACTTGCTTAGAAAGTCTGATCTTCATGTCTGTTTCCATCCTTTACAATGCTGATGATTTATTTTATAACCCAAAGAGGTGTATTCATTCCTGTATTTGGCCTCAGACTGCAGTGCAGACCTCCTGAGCTATCCTGTCCACAGATATACTTGTAAGCATAATGCAGTGGAAAACATAAATTCACCTTTTATCCCTCTATGAGTGCCAAGAAAAATACCAGTTGTTACTCATCTTAGTGCTGCAAAGAAAATGTTCCAGTTATTGTTATGTCAAAGAGGCAAAGACTGCCAAATCTGCAAGAACAGAAATGTGGTTTGGTGAAGTATTTAAAACATGAAGAGCAAGATTTATTGTTAGAATCCTAAGGATATGAAGAGGTTGCATGAGGTGGGGAGGAGGGCTTTGATTTGCAACGAGAATGTGACCACTTGTCTCAGCAGCATAGCCCAGACAAGTGGAGGGGTTAAACAAGGAAATCAAGTTAAAATCTGTGGCTATCTGAATGGAAGAAAAAATGCAGAGGTTGATGATGGAAGGTTCAGATGGGTTTTATTAGTGCTTCCTCAAAAGACTTTAGGGAATTCCTATTCAGAATTCAAAGAGTGAGTACCGTGGTTGTAGAATGGTATTTCAGGTGGGCATATGAAACCTCATTATATTAGAGTTTACAGGCAGGGAGTGTTAACCTAAGAATGGTCATAGAATATCTCAAGTTGAAAGGGACCATCAGGATCATCAAGTCCAACTCCCTTCAGGATCACCTTGAAATTAAACCATATGACTAACAGCCTTGTCCTTGATCTCTGGCATGCTTGGAGCCATGACCACTTCCCTGGGGAGCCTCTTCCACAGACCAACCACCACAGTGAAGATCCTCTTCCTAACGTCCAGCCTGAATTTCCCCTGGAGCAGCTTCATCCCATTTCCTGGTGTCCTGTTGGTGATCACCAGAGAGAGGAGATCAGCACCAACCCTGCACTGCCCACCATGAAGGAGGTGCAGACTGCCATGAGGGCATCCTCAGCCTTCTCTTCTCCAAACTGAACAAGCCAGGTGGCCTCAGCTGCTCCCCCAAAGTCCTGCCTTCAAGGCCTTTCACCACTGTCGTCATCCTCCTCTGGACATGCTGGAATAGTTTAATGTTATTCTTACAGTGAGGCACCCAAGCCTGCAACCTTCCTCAATAGCCCATGCAAACACAGGGTGTCCATAATTTACCAGCTTTCTTCATTTCTATTGTTCTTTTTTTCTTTTCTGCTGCCAACCACCTTTCAGTTCCACATGTAAACATACAGAATCATGGAATCACAGCACCACTGAGGTTGGAAGGGGATCCCTGGAGATCATCTAATCAATCCTTCCTGTTCAGAGTGGTGTTTCATTAATGCAGTTGCTCTGGGCCATGTCCAGCCGAGTTTTGAGTATCTCTAGACTCCACAACTTAAGTAAACTGTTCCACTGTTTGATTATGTCTTCAGTGAAAAAGGTCATTTAAACAGCATTTATCCTTGGGCTACTTCACAAGTGACTAGCCCTCAGCTGGATTTTGTGCCACTGATTGAAACTCTTTGAGATGGGCGTTTCAGTCAGTTTTCAGATTGCTTCACTGTCCTCTTACCTAGTTTGTACTTCATCAGTTTGTCCACGAAGATTTTCCATGGAACAGTGTCAGAAGCCTTTCATACTTTTTCAGCAATGGGCCTTTGCTTGAATGTGCTTTTGAAGACCAGAAGATCTTTTGGCACATTTGTATCAATCTCATCTACTCCACTTTATTATATTTTGGTAGGCTAGTGTGGGATGTGCTAAAATATAACGGGCACAGATGCTCATATCCCAATCCCAAGATTACCCCAAGAGTGGTATGTCTGTGTCTGTTCCTCAGTTTGTGAAGCAAACAAGTCCCAGATGGGCCCTAGCTTCACTCAGTGCTGCAATCCTGTCGTTTGCCACATGGGTGAGAGTAATCCGATGTGTTTCTGAGTGCTGTGGTTCAGCCCCAACCAGCAACTGAGCACCACAAGTCCACTCACTGCTTCTCCAGCAGTGGGATGGGGAGGAGAATTGGATGAGAAAAGTAAAATTTGTGGGTTAGGATACAGACAGTTTATTGGGACAGCAAAGGGCGAGGAAAATACCAACCAAAGTACATAGAATATTCAAAGCAGGCAACACACCATGCAGTTTGCTTACTGCCCAGAACCCAATTCCCAGCCCACCCTGAGCAGTGGCCCCACCTTCCCAGCCAGCCCTTCCTACTCATAAACTGACCTCTACATCATACGATGTGGAATCCTCCTTTGGCTAGTCTGGATCAGCTGTCCTGGCTCTGTTACCTCCAAGCTTCTTGTGAAAATTAACTCTATCCCAGCTGAAAACTGGGACACTGAGAAAACATGTTCAGAAAGCCCTCACCTGTATAGTTTATTCACACAAATCTATGTTCTCCTTTCGCTGAAGCCACAGTTTTTCCAAGAATCTTTTTAAAGGATGGCAGCTTGCCATTTAAACATCTATCTCACTGTGCAGTAGTGCCTCTTTTTCACACATAATGAAGTGTCAGAGCCAAGTCCAGATATAACTGTCTCCATCCTTGTGTGGCTTGTTCTAAACTGCAGTGTTGCAAATAAACGGCATGCAGTCTTTGTGCTATCACTGCTTGCTACCAAGAGTGAAACAAAATGTTCTGAGAACAATTAGGAAATCAGAAGTTAGGACATTTCCCTTTTTTCACCCATGAAGTAGCTGAGAGGTCTTTTCTGCTGTTGAGCAGGATTTCAAAATATTTTGGAAAGACTACTGGAATGATTTTCCCTGTCCTGCTGTAGTAGGATTTGGACTTTGTCACATGGAGATCATTTCCACTTGCTGATACCCTATGGGGTGTTTTGAAACAGGAATTTGTCAGTAGTTCTTGGTAGCTCACTTAGTCAACAGCTGCCTTAGACTTCACAACTTTGTTTCAGACTAAGCTGTCCCTTTACATTTGGAAAAGAGAGTTGTATCTCACTGGCCAGCTAATCTGTCTGAAATTAAGAGTTCTTCTGAAAATCAGCAATTAAATCAAGACTCCTCATAGAATTATGTATGAGTGTGCCACACAGTCTATTGGATTCTCAGTGTGATAACTGTGAGCAGGCTCTTTTGGTAAAGTGTGACATTAGAATTTGTCTGTCTGTGCCTATTATAGGGTAAAGATTTAAGCATGTGTAGACCTGTCTGGATCTTTTTGTTTCATGATGTGATCTAGGAGAGAGCCTTGCTTACAGGTTTCACTTCAGCTAGCCGTGCACTGGGTGATTCATTTTAACCTTGATTACTATTGCACATTATTCTTGCTTTTGCCTGGAAAATGCCTTCTGTTATTTTCAAACATCTGTTTAATTTTTCTCTCAGTTCGGTTCAAGAATTTTCTCTTTTAGCAGTGTGTGGCGAAGTTGTTTTGTTTTCTTTTTGTTAATATAAATACAGATGTGACACAGCCTTTTACACATTGTGCCGAAGAACCAATCCACAAGAAACATGATGACATTTTTCACTCACAGTCGTATTTTGCTTTCAGTTATTTGTTGTTTAAAGTTCTATCTGTACATTAAAATGATACACATAAAAAGAAAACAATTCTGCTCACTCTTAAGGCAGTGCTATTCAGTCAAGGAAAAGTCTCTTTTAAATTATTACTTAATTCTTGTTAAGTGTAGGACAATGTGGCCCTGGGCATTCTGTCTAGATATTTACGGCATTTCTTTGGATGCTAATCATGAGTTTTTGCAGACTGCTTCCTTTTCCTCGTTATATGAAGAGCCCAGTACTGTGAAATGCAATCTTCTTTTCATAGTCCCACCCACTAGAAAACAAATTGTTGTGACTTATTTAATTAACATGAGCACCATGTTAAATTTTTAAAATGTTTTAAAGAGTTGACTTGAATCCTGGGGAAGAAGTATCCTTCCATGCAAAATTAATGTTATTTTTATTTAAATTTAGAAGTACTACTATTTCAAAACCATGTTAGATATTTCTGTTATGCCAAGTATCATGGGAGTGATAAAGTGCTTAGGAATTCTCAACATAACAAGTAATGTACTTTTTTTTAACAGCTTTCCATTTTTCTGAGACTTACACACTGTTCATTTAGAGGAAAGGGAAGTGTTACTTTGTTAAAATTATCAGTTTACAAGTCACTACACTGTAATTTATTGTCTAAAGTAGCTGCCAGATACTACTCATCCACACTGTCCTCCTGGTGATTCAGTTTTCATTCAGTCCAACTGATCTTCACCATGGTTGTTCATTGAAGATGAGTCTTGGTCAGTCACCCTGCCTTCTCTTTGCCATTTCAATCTGTTTGTGCTTTTTAATGTCAAGGTTAGCATGGGATCCTGAGCCTTGGCAAGCCCCCAGTGACACAAGGGGGTTCAGTTTGAGTGAGAAGCCCAGGTGCTCAGCTCTTGGCTGCTGTGCGGGCCACCCGGCTGGTGGACTTTCCCAGGGTGGCCTGTGCCAAGGGACAGCAGCACCAAGACTCCTGTTGGGATTTTGTTGTGTGGCTTTCTCCCCACCAGTTACCTTTACTGTTCTAGAACTCACCTCTTCTCTCTTTTTTTCCCTCATTTTGGTAGGTGCTGGGATGGCTGGAGAAGGTCGCAGTTCACAGTTGAGCTGAGGGAGGTGTGAAGCATCATTCATCCCCTGCTGACATTTGAGGTAGTGTGATAACTTTTATCTTACTTGAAAGTGATCTTATTATGAGTGTTGGCTAAATAGAGCCATCAGTAGCATCGTGTAGTGCTCTGCAGATAGTGCTCACAGATTCAATGACTCATTGCTAGAGACAGCAAAAAATTTGATATGCAGTATATAGAATTCTGATTGGGATCCAACTGCCATATTTTATTATCCCAAACAACAGACATATTTGAATATATATATATATATATGTATATCAGACTAACAAATTCAATCCCAATTCAAATTGATGGCTTCAAGCCAATTTCTACCAATCTCTACTAGCCAGCATATGAGACAGACGGCTTGGCAACTTATAGAAGTTCTTAAAAGCCCTTTTTCCATGTCAGAGAAAAGAAATGCATTGTATTTTAATGAGTCAATTCTCATATATAATGTTAATAAAACTATTAATTGCCTGACTTTTTAAATATACGGTAAAGAAACAAATGGAGGAGAGGCAAAAAAATAATTGAAATCTGTGTTCTTCCAGGGAGAACGTAAAAATATGTATCAGGAAGTTGTAGGTAACAAATCCTGTTTAAATTACACTTAAATGGTATTGAGTTTGAATATACATTTTGGGTCTAGTTCATATCTGGAGTGTATTACTGAAAGTTTAATCAGATTACGAGTGGGGTAAATTTGAATGAAGCATCACAGAAATACAAGGTGGTATAAGGGATTCGACCTACGATTGCTTGTGCAGTGGAACTGGAAGGCTGTTATCTCCTGGTTAACAGCCATGTGGCACTGTACAGCTATCTGCATACTGTAGTAATTTTAGGAGACATAACTAGCTACTCCTCTCTAAGTGTACACAAATGTTATTAAATAGAAGAGGAATTCTGGATAATTTTTTGCTTTAATTATGAAAATAATAGGAATACATATTATAACTATGTTTTTAATATTTCCAAAACCAGATGTTGGAATTCTAGATGCATTCAGTGAACCATGGACCTCTGCTTGAGACTTGTCTAATAATATTCCGATTCCACTAAGAAAATAAGAAGGTCAGAGTAGTGATAAGTTACTTGCAAAACCACTTGTAGGTGTAACATAGGGGACCTCCTTAAAGCCACCTTTGTTGTGGTTACTGTGCCTTCTCATGCTGAGTTCAGCACATTTGAAAAGCAATTTCTGAATGACTTCTCTTATTTTATAGCTGAAGCATGGCAGCACAACCATACAGAAAGCTGCTGCTGTGCTCTGCTCTCCTGGCTTTCCATGTCCAGAGAGCAGGGGGACACCTAGCAAAGCTGCCCACTGCCAGTTCCTCTCTGAGCAGCAGAGCAAGAAGCATGCCCAGCACTGGGAGCATGCAGCTTGGACGTGGGGTCTGGCCTTGCTTCTGAGCTCCACCACTGACTCACTTAAGCGTTCTGCCACCCTCTGTAGCCTTGTCTTTCACTTTCTGCTTTGTAAATGAAGTTTGTAAGTAATTTTTAACTTTCAGAAGGGACCAAAGCTTCCCAATCCTTAGGAAATAATGTTACTCACAGTGCATGTCATAGTTGATGTGGTATTGATGTTGTGTTACCAGGGAAGAGTTAAAACCCTTTGCATTTAAGTGTGACCCTGAGCTTGGAAATTGATAGTGGATCCCTGGGTGGTAAAAATCAATTCTGTGGTACATTCTTGCCTGATATTTCCCACTAACTAGCAATAAAGAACATTTTGGCACAGGGAAGAGCTGCCAGCTAAATTCGAGGACATCATAATTGTAAGGGTGGGGAGATGATGCTGACAAGATACCTTAAAAATGGCTTGTCTGTAATTTGTATTACCTATGCCAAATTAATTTCAGATTAAGAACTGGAAATACAGTAACTGTCCCCGTGTATTAATGGCTTAGCCTTCATATATTTGCCCTTTGGTACACGTTTGGCAATACCAGCTCCAGACTAAGTCATCTGGAGGCAAGTTTACTATTCAGCTCTTCTGTGAAATTGAGACATCTAATGCATTATGCACAGTGGGAAATGTTCATCTGCACATTTTCTAGGCTGCGATTAATAAAGTGTTCTGCTCTGAATGAGTTTTTTGTTTATCCTAAATGAATGTGTTGCATTCTTTCCTTAAAAATTAAACAGATGCCCTGTTATTTCAAGTCTGGGATACTGAAAGTGTCCCATAGATGTGGCGAGAGTAATTTCTGCCTCACTGACATTTACAGTTCCGATGGAAGATAACACATGAGGCACAGCTTTAAATAGATTTTGACAGTGCTGGTAGTTCTGCTGAATATGCTGGAAAAAAAATTAACATCTGGCCAAAACTAGCAGAGATGTTTGTAAAATACTGCTGTAAAATATTCCAGTAACCGTAATTTCTTTAGTTATTAATGCTTATCCAGCAACAGCTCAGCACACCTCTCTATCCTTTAAATAAAGCTCTGCTAAGTTGCTTGGTGTGGAATATAATGTACAGAGTACGGAAACCATTTATGGTGCTGTGAGGGCCTGAGAAATCTAAGAGTACGGAAATAAAATCAACTGTTCCTCCAACTTGGAAAAATCCTTACTGGACTACAGGGCTTCTCCTTTTTGAACAGCCTTTTACGTTCAGGAAAGGACTGCCTACACTGAAGATGTCAATCGCATAACAAATGCATCAATCGCGCTAGTACCCACATACTGTAATAACTTTCTCATCAGGCAACTTGTCTGGTGATGTTAGGCTACCACAAACTAGGTATTTACCATGTGTGGCTTATGCCCCCTAGTTTGTGACTTGGATCAGATTCAAATACTTAGAGTGATAGTATTATGAATAGATCAGACATATGTACTTAACTAAAAAAAACAGTCTTTTTTTTTGTTTGTTTTAGGTTTATGGCTATTCCTCATACTTCTGTATTATCAGTTCACCATATAATTTGAAGGGTTTGCTTTTTAGCATTTAATGATACAGTCATCAGTAGGACAGTTTAATTTGCTGTTAAATAAATTGAGTTAAATTCTGCTGCTGTTGAGTCATATGTTACTGCAGATTTGAAATCAAAGTTAAGACGCATTTTGAGCAGGTCTGGTAAAGTCAGGTATTATGTCCTGGCAAAGAGCTATAGGGAGTCATATTTTTCTAACTGCTGTGGGTAACATAGAAAGGAAACTAGGATTGTGGACATTGAAATGTACTGCACAAAGCATTTACTTAATGACCTTTTTTCTTTTAAAGACAATACACTTCGCTCGCTGGCTCTTGCTCCTGAGTAAAGTCTCATAAGTATGCTGTTTGAGAATTATTTGGGGAAAAAAATAGATTTTCCAGAGTAAATACAGTACACTGAAACAGTGAGAAGAATCACCTTAGATAAATCTATGGAAAACTATCCTCCTGCACATGGCTCTGTGTACTTGAAAAATGCACTCTGGCAAATAAAATCTTACACTGTGTGTTCTGCTGCTGTAGGTTTTGTTATGTAAGAGTAAAAATATGTTCATGTGGTCCAGTCTTGGCCATAGTATGTGGCAAGTAAATCTGGATTTTGGAAAGGCTAAACTCAGTATTCCCACTTGGCTGCAGTGGTCCCGCTGTTGGTTTAGCAACATCTGCTTGTCGTGCTCCACCCACCGTCTGTATCTTACCCCATACACCCTCTGTGCCCACTCCCAGGTTCCCCAAACCTTGCAAGCAGCTCTGATGTTCTCATCTTTTTCCTCGGGGAGGCAGTTGCCTTCCTACTTCCATCACTAGCAGACACCAAGAAATAAGAATAAGGAAAGGGGAGGAGCATGGGGCTAGAAAATCACAGCTCCCCATATCTCCCTGCACTGATGGCAACAGGAGTAAACCAAGTTCGCCTTTAGGCTGTGGCTGGCAAAAAGACCCCCAGGGGGGTTCAGGCAGCCTTCACAGCTTTAAAAGGCATTTCTCATCTCCTCCAGGCATCGTTTCATAGGCTAGATCTAGTTTATGAACTACATGCCCTAAATAAAAACCTTCTTAAAGAATCCGATTTTCATTAAAGAAAGACATGCTAGTCCTCTTTTTCAAATGTTTTTTTGTAAAGCTATACCACCATCTCTGTTAATTTGTGCTACAGCTCCTAGTAACAGCTGCTTGTTACCATAACAGATGACTTTCAGCCACACCAGTAAATTAAATGTACTACTTCCATCAGGACAAATTCTTCTTGAAAAAAAATAGCTTTGGGGTTGTTTCAAATAAGATAGTTGCTTAAAAAATCACCCACCACATGATGCAAGTTTCCTACCATTTCTGTAGTAGGATAATTCAACTCTTCAGGCTCAGAGCTGTTCTCCGGATCCTTTACCAAGTATGTAAGTATACTTAGCAGTATCTGTAGCAAGATCTAGAACGAGCAAGTAACTATGTCAAAGGAATGTACATACTTTAATTAAGATTGAAATCTTACAAAACCCACCCCTTTCCTCTAATATGGAACAAAAAGAGGGAAGTTAAAATAAACTGCAAGCTCTAAATTTTGAGGACTTTCCTGCTCTGGAGGGTTACAGCTGTCAGGTAACTCCCTAACAGCTTAACTATTGAGGAGGAACCTGGCTTTTTCTGTCAGTTTCATATATCTACCATAAAGCATGCCTGAGACTGGAAGAAAGCCTGCTCTCCTAGGGAGATAAAAACTCAATTCCAGGCCAGCCAAAACCAGGCCCTTCTTAGCCAAGAAACTAATTTATAGGCCACCAAGTAATCCTGCAGTTAATTGTTCTCTGCAACCCATAGAACAGCAGACATCTGGATTCACTTTCTAAGCTATGAAGGAACTACAGGCTTTGCGGGGCTTGGGTTTCTTTTTTTTTGTATGTGATTGAAGCACCCTGTGTCAATTTATATTCAGAGCTAACTGGTTGGTAACCTGTGAAAAGTCTTTGAAGAGTATCCCTTTCAAAATCTCTGAAACAAAAAGATATCTTCCTTGAATAACTGTGTCAAGTCATTATTCTTTTTGGTGTATAAGTCGAGTCACCTGTTATCAATTCTGATCGCTGAAGAAAAACTTGTGGTAAGTGAACTAAAAATCAGACTAATAGATGCATCAGGGCAATTCAAAACTCAAAGCTCTGTCTGCTGTGATACTGCACAGTTTTAGTACTGTTGAGAAAGTTATAATCTATGGTTTATCTAATGCTGCTGTACACTTTGTGGTAGAACTTAAGAGCAGTCAGTTCATCATGCTTATTACAAACATGGTTGCTTACACAGAATTAAAGTGTGATTGTTAAGTGTCCTACATATTTTAGGAGCAGATGATAGCTAATGACATCTTAAAAGAAGATATTTTTTTATATGGTAAAATTTTCTAAAACTGGAAGCCTTTTATCTCTAAAAATAAAGTTCCCTGTGATGTTAAAGTTATTCAGTGTAATAACCACAAAAAGGAACAGTCAATACTCTTTCTCCTCTCTGACAACAGTTTCCACACATGGTCACACGGGGTGAGACTGAAAAGCCTGCAGTTTAGTTCACAGGGCCCAGTGTTGAGTGGGATGATTACTGATGCACTGATTACAGCGAGAGAGCCAGTTGCTGAGGCTTTTGCTGACAGGCTCCTGTGCAAGCAGCCTTGCTCCCTAGTTGATTGTAAAAATGGGTACTGAGGCACAACTGATGGTGAGACTTCAGAGGAGTTGGGTATCATACTAGACCAGGAAAGCTCCAGAGGTGTTTTACAAAACTGTGTGTGGGCACAGTCCTCTGCTTTAGTCTGCTTGGTTTTGTTGTACAGTGTGTCTAGTCTAAGTCCTAAGATCTGGCTTGGTATGATATTAAGTTTTGTGAGTAGTCCTTATGACAGACCCACCCTGCTCTTCAGGGTAGGTATCTTGTGAATTTTGTCTGTAAACATCTTTCTCTGAGGTCCTGTGTAAAACAGCAATTACATCAACAGAGACATGTGGATGTTCCAGTCTGTTTTAATAAAAAGCAGTTGAATCTCCTCCAGAGAGTTGTTAAGTGATGGAGTTCTTGCAGAGCAGAGAGTCCTAGCATCGGAGGGATGGGACGCAGTCTCCATTGGCCTACCAGCTGGCCATACACTGATCAGCAATGTTCTTTGTAGCACCTTTTGCTGAGTATCCTGTTTTGAGTTCAGAGTTTGTGTATTTTATGCAGTCTAAAAACAAATATTGCAGTGCAGAACCATGATTGGTTTAGTCTCTGACATTTTAGTAGTGGTAAGCACTCCACTACACTGGGGTTGCCATAGCTGAAAAGAATGGTTCATCCCTATTGTTTGTAAAATAGAGCTTTACGTTCATTATGAAGGTATCACTAAGCTTGAGTGCTTCAGATTACTTGGTCTTAAATGCAATTCTTTCTCTCTTTATGAAATCAATTTATTGGTTTGAGTTTTGTTGTTTGGGTTTTTTTTGTTATTATCTATCGCAGCTATAGTTTCTGATGCTAAGATAGCTGGAAATAAATCCACAGGACTCCACATTTCTTTGTGTTAAGCAAGACATGGGATTGGGTTGCAATCCATGCCTTAGTTTGCTGCTGTGCTGTGGTGCAAATGCAGGCAAGCTGGTGTCTGCATTTCCCCGTCTGTAAAATGGATAATGCCACTGAACCCCACTGCAGACAGCTTCAGGATTTGCTGGTGGAAAACATTGTCTGACAACATGAAAAGACTTTAGAAATAGTCTTGGCAATTAACTTTTAATATTAATATGGCTAATTCTTTTGCCTATTTTGAAGACATTTTGTAGTTGCTCCATTGGTGCAGTTTTCTCAGAGGAATTGTTGGGCAACGGGACTAAGCGCCTTCACTTTTACGGTGTGAATTTCTAGTTGCAATCTGACATCTCCCATTGCCTTGCTTGTTCTAGAAGATAGTTTTCCTTGTAGCCCTATGGTAGCTGCAGGTCCCCACTGAGAAGATTAACTGGGCAGTTTTCATCTTCACTAAACTACTGTTCAGCAGGTCACTAACTCTGGAGATTTTCAGGCATAACTGTTCAATTAAATCCCCTAAAAAGTCAAGCTGCTTGATCATCTGTTGTCCAATCCACTTGTCTCCACCTCCTTGATAATCAGTCATCTCCAACCCTATCTCCCAGCTTGTCCTGTGTCTCATGCCCTCTGATGTCTCCAGTGGGAGGAAAAAAGCTTTCCTTAAGGCTTCGCATACTTCTTCCTAATCAGACTTTTTGTCTTCTTCTCTGTGCCCACCTGCATCATGGGTTGGAACTTCTCTCTCTCGGATATACAAATAATCAGCTGAATACCAGTGAAGTCACACCTTCACATTTCAGCCAAACACTGATGTGTGTGCTCAGTGCAACCAAGTGCAAGCACACAAACAAACCCAACTTCTGTTCCTTCCTTGTGAAGAAAGTAGTATCTTGAAGTCCCTGAAAAAATGAAGCTGTGTACTCAATACATATATCACACTGACTTTGAATAAATTCAGTTTGTGAAATGACCTGATTTGTCTCCCTGTATATGGAATACTGAACATGCTAACCTTGGAAAAATCCTTACTAGAACAATAATTTAACAGCAACATTCTTAGAACTCTTGGCTTAAAAGGTGTCATTAACAGCTGTGTCATAAAGGTGGGTATCAGAAGTAGTTGGTTCAGTATAAAACATTCTAGAGACCCTGTTTGGATTGAATATAAAAATGCTTGTATGTTTTTAAGCCACTTTGGTAAGCGTGGATGTGGTCCATTTTCATATGTGAAATGCTTCGTCAGCACCTACTTTTAGTGTAAAAGGTGGGCCTTTTAATTTCCAGTTTTTACCAATGTAAGTCAACTGACTTAATTTTTTAAGATTTTATGACAGGTTTGAACAAACATCAGCCTATCTTCACAAGTTATTACTTACCTCATGAAGACTTGTTTTGGCAATGCTACATTTTAAAATACTGACTATTCTTGCCTTGCTAGGGTCATTCAGTATCTCTTTAAACTTTGCACTGATTTACTCAAAGTCTTTGTTCATGGTTATACAAAGTGGTATATGTACTGTTGAATGCAGTATGGTACTTTTTGATAGATGCCCACAGTTTATATATTCAAATTTGTATGAACTAATCAGCAGAGAATAAGGACAGGAGACAGTGTTGGTATGATCTTAACAAGGACACATGCTATCATGCTGTTTTTCATTAAAGGAGAACTTCTTATACTGAGAATTTTACTTGCAATTATTTACAAAAATGGTTCTGTTGAGTAGATGTGCTTGTATTCTAACTCAACATCAGTTTAAACAAAACTCAAAGTTAGCTTCAGTCTCTAAATTACAAATGCAATTTAAATCAATATAAATCATATTTTAAACAGATATGAACTTCGGGACATACAAAACTGCACCAAATTAAAACACACTGTTTACTGTTCACGTTCTGTCAGACTGATTAATCTTTGTGTGTTGACCAAGTGCTAGTAAATACATGAATACTTGAAGTCATGAGTGGTCATTCAGAAATGCTGCTCCAATCCTTTTTCTGTCATTTACCAGCTTTCACTTAATCTGCTGTTTAATTTAATGACTTCTAAATGCCATACAGGGTTTGCTATGTAGTCTTTAATCTGATTAGGAGCATGTGAATAATATAATGTGCAATTAAACCATGTAATTAATTTGTCCCATGGTAATGGATTGTTAAGTAGTTCCGTCAGTGTAGAATAAGAATTAGGGTCTTGAACTGAAATTTTACATCTTCTTGAAGAAATTTTTGCTGGAATAAATGTGCTTTTTAAAAATACAAATACTATTTAATATTAAAACCTTGTTCCCCTCTCCTCCCCTCCACCACCACCCCTGCCCCGATTTCCTGAAATGCTTTGAGGTCTGAAAGGCCTGTTTGGGTTCAAGGACATTAGAAGAAATTGAGGATGCTCTGTCCAAAAATGCTCAGCTGTAACCAAACCCCATTTCACCGGAGGTCAGCAGAAGCATCATTATTTTGAAACAGGCTTTCAAGCACAGTCCTGTGCTTCATCGTTTCTTCATGATTTCTGTGAGATGCTAAGCACTCTGGTTGTGCAAGGGGAAGTACTTAACCAGTTTCTCCTGTTAAATCTATAGCCTTTTGTGTGTAGTCAGATGGTTTTAACTGCTTTGCTACACAAAGGTTACACAGCTGAGTCCCTATGGGATTTAATACTAGAAAGACACTGAAGAGTTTTGAGTCTTTCTTTTTTACAGTGGAACAGAAATGTTTCACAGCACCATTTAATCTCTTTATGTTAAGTGTGAATAATTATCTCATTGAAATATTTTTGAGTAAAACCACATTTTCTAGTACAGACTACCAGGGGGTTGGTTGCAGATACACACTCAGTCATTTCTTTTTCCTTTCTTGTCATGATATCTGACATTAAATTGATGCATTATACTTTCTCGGACAAACTGGAATGTAATTTTTGCTTATACACAGAAACTCTGTCACTTCTCAAATGTCAAAGGCAAGAGATGAATTTTGTCTTTTGGTTGAATTTTGTCTAAATATTAATAATTTTAAAAGGGGAAGAAAAAGCCTAGGAAAAATTACCACTGTAATTGAGAAAGTGTTTATAGCCTGAAAAAATTACTGATTCTGTAAACAGGACTGTATCCTCTTCCTTAATGACATAAGCACATGTAAAGCTGAGTATCAGCTCAGCAATTCACATCTGCATGATAGCAGCTAATGCTGCAATTTCTATCCACAAAGATACATCTATTTTGCTGCTTTGATGTGTTTTGGCAAACAATACAATTAAGTCTTTTCCAGGTCTAATATTTTCTATCTATGCAGTAGACAGAAACTGAAGTCTGTAACCTCAGTTCTTTTTAGCAATTGTCTTGTGATGGAGATGACCTACTAGACTTTCATCTAAGATCCTCCCTCTCTGTACCTAATCCATTATGTTACTGCTGTCAAAGCATAACAGAATTTAGTGTAAGTGAAGAATTGATACATCATATATCATAGCCATCATTTGTCTTTGTGTCCCAGGTCTTGGAGGTGGATTAACCTACAACAGCTTTCAGTACAAACCCAGAGAAATTTCCGAACTCTGGATTAACTGAAGGGCTCCTTAACTGCATCCTAGGAACTGGTAACCATTTGACCTGCTACCAGTATAAATGCAGTTTCAGAGTGTGAATGCAGTTTCAGAATGATTAGTTGACACATTATTCATAGGGAAAATAAATGACCTCTAGTAAAAGTATTAAGATATCTTTTTAACAGTGGAGATACAAACAAATTTGGTGTTACAATGAAGCTTTCATATAGTCTCTATTCCAAAATTGAAAGTTTGTTTAGGAAAAAAGTAATTTTTCTGAATACAAGGTGAGCAATTGTTTTAATAGGTATCATTTTCAGTTTTAATGCTTAAAACGATTGTGTTATTTAGTTTACACAGAACTTTTTAAAATTTTACATTTAACTATTTGCAATAAATGCAGCTTTATGCCAGAGCCCTTAATTCTGCCCTGGTGAGGCCACACATGGAGTTCTGTGTCCAGCTCTGGGCTCCGAAGTTCAAGAAAGACAGGGAACTACTGGAGAGAGTCAGCTGAGGGCTACAGGGTTGATGAGGTGGGCTGGAGCATCTCTCACAGGAGGAAAGGCTGAGGGAGATAGGTCTGTTCAACCTAGACAGGAGAAGACTGAGAGTGGATCTCATAAGCACTTACCAACGTATGGAGGTCGGGTCTGAAGAGGCTGAGGCCAGACTACTCTGTGGTGCCCAGTGACAGAACAAGGGGCAGTGTGCACAAACTGGAACACCAGGTTCAACTTCAACATGAGAAAAACCTTTTCACTGTGAGAGTGACAGAGCGCTGGGACAGGCTGCCCGGGGAGGCTGTGGAGTCTCTTCTGAAGATATTCAAAACCTGCTAGGACACAATCCCGTGCAACCTGTGCAAGGTGGTCAAGCTTTAGGAGGGAGTTGAAGTCTTATCTCCAGAGGTGCCTTCTAAGCCCTGCTGTTCTGGGATTCTTTTCCAGTGGTGCTGTCATCTGCTGTTAATTTCTGTTGTTTTGGGGTTTTTTCTAAAATGTGCCCTTTGTGAGGTTTTGGGGTTTTTTAATCTGCAGTACGTAATTTCTGCTTCTGTTGTATTGTTCCTTGTCCTTTTCAGTACCCCAGATAATCACACGTGCTAGGTGAGTGGTGTGTTATTCATATCAACTGTGACAATTTGTTATTTCTGTTTCTTAACACAGCTAAGTATGTAGTCCTGACAAGGGTTCTATAAAAACAGGCATTCATCCAAGTGCTGCTGATGACTCAATCAAGCTGTAATATCAGCAAGCAAGGTCCGTGGCAGTTTTAGATTGTGTTGATTGGAAGGGCTGTAACTCATTTCATCTGCAGAATGACTTTGTCCTGTTGGCATTCAGGGGAATGAGGGTAAGCAGGCAAAGTGATTTCAGCTATGTATCATCAGCCAAACCAGTGTGAATATTTTTATGCAAGCACAGAAAAAAGATTTCCTCTTGGTGTCACTAATCTTGCCATGAGATAGCTTGTGAAGAGTATCTGCGCTGTGAAAAGTGAAGGCCTTTCGGCTAGAAGCAGTCTGCAAGGCTACCTGTGTACGTATTTGGCAGTTGTATAAACAAGGATCAGGACAGATTTTGGGAGCCTGGAGTTATTTCCGTTTTCAGCACTTGCACTTAGCTAGTGGTGGATGCATTGCTATGTATTCATCTGCGTTGTGTGCTCTTGTGTCCTTGTCTGTGATCTGATGGAATGAGAAAATGTAGCAAGTACAGAAAAGCTCTATAGATTAAAACTTTGCTCAGTAGTGTTGTGGTTCGTTTTGCAGCAGAGCCTCCATGTTTGAGTCTGGATTAGCTGCACATGTGCTGTTTTGGCAAGCAAAGCTAAACTGGGGGAGGTTACAGGGGAAAACACTCTCTTATATTTGGAGTACAGTGAGTTCATGGAGATGGCAAAGGGAGAAAGTACTCCATGGACACCATTTAATGAAGTGTAATGTCCTTGTCCTTCCTTCAAGTCCTTTCAGGTTCAGGAGCTACCTAAACATAAAGATCTCACTTCAAACAACATTTGTTCATAAGCAGAACACCTTATGGTTTACTCTGAGCATTAACATTGTTACCCAAGTAGATGCAAACCACTCAGTACGCTGTGACTGAACTATTTATTTTCTCAGGGATTTTCTTAGCCCAGTTTTGCCTGTTTATGCTGACTATGTTCATGTCCCACTGGAGAGATGTCATATTTAAATTCACTTGTGATTGACCTTACTCCAACATTGCTATAGAAAAGGGCCAAGAAATTTTTTTCATCCTTTTTATAACTTCTGGCTCCCTTTCGGTACTGAAGCAATTAGCCTGAGCTGACCTCTAGCCAAATGTTCCTGTGGTCAAGTTTCAGCTGGCTTGAGGACAGTCAGCTGCTGTAACTTTTTTTTTTCCTGGTTTTAGCTCTCTTCATTCTTACATACTGCTGCAGTTGGGTAAGATATAGACTATTATTCCTTAGAATAGTGACACTGAGGTTTTTTTTCTGTTAAATAACAGGGACTTTATTAGTTGCATTTGTCTTTCACACACACAGAGGTAGGTGTTGGGAGGTAGATATTACTAGATTGTAAAAGGTCAGTTCTGTCCTGAAGCCAACAAAGAAATAAGCTGTCTCTTGCTAGGTTAACACTTCAGCCTCTGAACAATACTCTTGTTGACAGCAAGCTTGAAAGAGTGTCTTAGAGGAACAACAGCAATTGGTTACAAGATCTATCAGTGTCTTACAGACAGCTTTCTACAAGACACTAGTTGTCTGATGGCAGGGTAGATGACACTTCAGAGGACTCTTCACTCAAAATTGTATTCTCTACAACCAAAAGCAGCAGCATGATGGAGCAGCTCCTGCTTTGCACTGAGTTTTCTCCCACGAGGCCAGAGCTGTGCTGGTGTAGCTCTCCCTTGGCCTTTGACACGTCCAGAAGGGGTAGTTGTACCTGCAACCTATCAGAGTTTTTGGTGTATGTCATGGAAGCAGAGAGGTTTTGTAGTGCCTGGTGCTTCACACCAGTTCCTTCTGCCTTGAGGAGATCTTAAGCATGCACCCAGTCCCAAGGTCTGTGAGTTTAAGCTCTAAGGAGCCAGCACAACTTGCCCTTCCCAGAGACTGTAGTAAAAAGGGTGGAGAATGACCCACCTGTATTTTCAAATGAGAGCAGTCTCCATTTCTGAGTTCAGACCTATCCATATTAGGTATGTTTAAAGTACACCAGTTGGATTTTTCTCCCACGTCTGGATAGATAACTCAATAGAGGATCTCATGTGAATTTAGGCAGTGAGGAGACACTGCCTTGCTAAGGTAGTGCCATTTATGAAAATACACAGAAGTATCGTTTGTTTATTTACTGTATTTTAATAGTGAAAAGCCAAAGGATTAAGCAGCAATTATGATCACCTTTGAGATTTACGAATGCAAATAAATGCTGTTCCATGTTTCACAGAGCTTGTAGTTTTAGTCAAGGTGTGTGGTTCAGCATAGACTTTCCCAATAGTTATAAAGTTGCTCTTAGAGAAGTAGTAGGTGATGTTGGAGGGGTGGCAGTGTCCTCCCCTTCCAGGCTAGCTGTTCACTTCCAAGACCTGGTCAGCAAACAGATTTGTTACAATAAATGTTTATGGGTTAATTTTAACTGCAACAATTTATTGACATAGTTCAGTGTGGTCAGGTGTGTAAGCAGGTCTGCTAATACAAGAGGAAAACCCACACTGGAATGGGATCATTTTGATCTGCAGCAGCAAGACCTTACTGAAGTTCAATGTGGTTGTTGACCTCTGGGCTGTATTTCCAGGCTGCTGGGTTGGTAGTCCAGTTGCCAAACCACTCTTCCTAGGAGGAAGCTAGGATTGCTGCCAGTCACAGTGCAGGCATGGATATGGAGGGAATAGCTGTCCTATGACAGCTGCACAGGAGGACTAATCCTGGTCCTACCACGGGGTTGTTTGGTGAGGTTATGAAAAACTAAATGGTGTTCACATATGTGTTCAGAACGATGGTTTCTGTTGATGATACTTGTTCTCACAGGAGAATTCCTGTGACAGTTTGGGCTTCTCTTGTGGCTGTTGTTAGGCAATAAAAAGTAGAAAAGCTGGGAGAATAGTGGTAGGAAGATCAGCAGAGACTGGTGGACACAGGAGACCAGGAAAGTGGGAATATGGAGGCAGCATAAGATGCCTGGTTATTGCAACAAGGAAAGAGCAGGAGACTTTAAATAAAGTGACATTGTACTCAGGCCATTGAAAGAGAAAACAAAACCTGAGGGAGAAAGTGTAAGGGCTGAAGGGGTGGGTCTGTCCAAAAGCGTAGGAGCCATCTAAGAAGAAACAAATTGGCAACTGCAGAGAGGCATTTCTGTAGAAGATTTATTAATAAGAGACAATAAGAATTCTCTGAACAAGCATACAGATAGAACAGGGGAACAATTGAGCTAACTGAAAATGTAGCTGATCTCGGATGAACCTTGTGCTGTGCCAGTGTAGCTCCTCTCAGAGTGTAGGAGGATTGTTGGCCTGTGATTTGCTTTGTGAACTTTTTCCCAGGCTATGTGCTCCAGCACCTGCAGCTTTCACTTCTCTGGTCCTGCTCCACAGGCTGCCTGACTGTCACACTGCACCAAATACTAACACACCTCCAGCCTCGCATATCCTTTCTCCTCTCTCCTTCCTTCCCCTCCCTCTCCACTTGAGAACAGGGGAGCCATCTTTGGAGAGCCCAGTGTCTGCTTGGCCAGGTGAAAGCCCTGCCTGGAAGATCCCCAAATCTCCGCCACCTCCTCCCTATGTGTATACCTTGTGCCTGCTCAGACTGGCAGCAGAACACTTGAGTGGTGTATCTGGGCATCCCTGGGGTACTGGGGGTCCAGTGAGGAGCATCTCCTGGCCTGCCTTTGCAGATGTGGGTTAGACTCTGCTAGCCTAGAGCAGTTGAAATAAATGCCTCCTGTACAGAGCCTGAAACTCAAAGAGTTACTGAGCAGTTGTGTTAATGAGGGTGCAATAAATACCTTCTGGTTTTCAAATGTTGTATTAAACAGCATGAATGAGAAATCTGGAGTTGCTAATAGTTTAATTTTTTTCTGTAGTTTGATTCAATCTGTTCTCTTGGGACATGAAAATTGAGGGAGTTTTCTTCTAAATTCAGTGTTACCATAGTTTTACATTCTTGATGTGCTTGTGTTTTACAGTTGCTGCCTAAATTCAAACTTAGCTAAATCTACTAGGACACTGATGAGCTTTTGATACCCAGATTTGACAGCATCAGGTTTTAATCAGTAACACCTACTTAGAGATTCTCATTAGAGCGTTTACTTCTTTGGACACTTGTGATCTAAACTTCTGTTAGATTAAGAAAGAAAATGTCTAATTGAAAACAATCCAGTAAAGAGTCACAGTTTGTCATACAAATTTGTGGTCAAGTGTGAAAGTGGAGCTGGTTTTTTTTCTCTCTGTCTTCTGCCTCACTGAGCTGGGTTGCCACTGTATCTGCAGTTTCATGCCACAGAACAAGAAACTGCTGCCTGACTCTTGTTTCCCAGTTTCAGCAGGGATAGAGTTAATTTTCTTCCTAGTAGCTGGTATAGTGCTGTGTTTTGGATTCAGAATGAAAATGCTGTTGATAACACGCTAATGTTTAGTTGTTGCTAGGCAGTGTTTACAATTAAGTCAAGGACTTTTCAGCTTCCCAGGACTTGCCAGTGAGAAGGTACAAGCCTTACACAGGAAGGGACACATCCAGGACAGCTAATCCCAACTGACCAAAAGGGTATTTCATACGATATCACATCATGCTCACAATATAAAGCCGGAGAGAGTTGTCCAGGGAGGGCCACAGCTCAGGAACTAGCTGGCCATTGGATAGCAGTCAATGAGAAATTGTGTTGTGCATCCCTTTGTTTGTTTATTCGTTGTTATAGTATTGTCATTATCTTCTTTATCCTATTGCAAATTATTTTTTTTAGCTCAACCCATGAGTTTTACTTTTTGGGGACATGGTGTGGTGTTGTGCAGAAGGCTACACTGCTCACAAGTCCAGTGTATCCCAGCTTCTGCCCTTTTCCATTGTTATCAGTTGCTTGTGATAATGACAGGAGAAAGTAGTGTTCCTTGAAGAGAATCATGTCATGGTATTCTAGGTGATGTGTGTGTGGCGCAGATGAATTAAGGAGGAGTGTGCTTTTCTGGGGAGTTCATAAAGGCTTGTTGGGTTCTG
>VXBZ01010986.1:187243-202366 GCA_013399135.1 Heliornis fulica | reverse complement strand
TCCCTCAGCCTCCTCACAGGACTTGTGCTCCAGACCCTTCCCCAGCTCCCTCAGCCTCCTCACAGGACTTGTGCTCCAGACCCTTCCCCAGCTCCCTCAGCCTTCTCTGGACACGCTCCAGCATCTCAACGTCCTTCCTGGAGTGAGGGACCCAAACCTGCCCCCAGCACTCGAGGTGTGGCCTCACCAGAGCTGAGGACAATGGGGCAATCCCTTTGTCCCATTCCTGACACAGCCCAGGATGCCCTTGGCCACCTGGGCACACTGCTGGCTCATGTTCTGGTGCCAACCAACCCCCCTTCCCTTCCCTGACACGAACTCCCACAGCTCAGACCAGAAACCGAGTCCGACGTGGTGACCTGAACCCGCAGGATGTCCCGGCCTCCGTGTGCCGGTACCCCCTGTCCACATCCCTCCCTGGCTGCATCCCTTGCCCAGCTGAGACACTCCTTCAGTAGAGGGCCCCACCTGATTTTCCAGAGGCATGTTGTAGACCTCAGAGTCCAGCAGCATGGTGCAGGCACTGAAGGGCACAGCCTGGTTGGCAATGGTCCTCGCCGCCCGACAATGAACCCTCAGAATCTCCTGCTCGCAGGAGACGATGAGCTTCTCCTGAGGAAGAGCAAAGGGATCAGTGAGTATGGAAGGCTCCACCTCCCCCCCTCTGAGGAAACTCAGGAGCTCCTTCCCAGCTGGAGCTTCCCCGGAGCGCTCCCTTACCCGCTCTATGCTGTGCTGGAGCCGCAGCTTCCCCCGGACGGCTTCTTGCTGCTTGAAGAGCTCCTTGAGCGGCTCCGCGAGCGACGGCGGCGGGGCGATCTGCGGGCACACCGGAGACGGGGGTTAGAGGTGGCAACACTGCCAGGGCACTGCCTGTGGGGGCTGCCTGCTGCTGCCCCTGCCACACAGAGCCCTGCCCACAGCCCTGCCTGCAGCTGAGGGCCTGCCTGTCTCCGTGGAAAGCAAGTGGAAAAGGACACGTCCTGCCGGCACCTAGACCACGGCGAGGGGCGAGACAGCGGTGCAGGAGGTGTCTGGCACCTGGTGACGAGCTCAGCCCGTGACACCAGAGCCTGAGTCACCCCACGTGCTGCCAGGGTGGCTTGGGAAAGGGTCTGAGTGCGACTGGTGAGGGGGGTGACGCCGCTGGGAGTCCGTGTGCCAGGAAGGGGCCGTGTCCTCGAGTGTCCGGACGTATCGACCCTCCTCCATTGGGCTGAATCCTGGGTGGATCCCAGGTGGATCCGGGCTGGATCACTGCCTGCAGCATGATGTTTACTGACACACTGGGATCAGCGAGTCCCAGTGCCAAGGATCGAGTGCCACCAGCCAGTAAATCATCAGAGCTCAGGAAAACGATGGCAGGGGTTAGGAGCCATCGTTTCCCAGGTTCGTTATCCCATTCCTACACTGCTCATTAAAGCAGTTTTCCCTTCCAGCCTCACATCCATCAGGTTGAGGTGTGCTGGCTCTGAAGCTTGACCAACAACAGGCTCCTGAGCACAGCCTGAGGTCTGGTCCACGAGGTCACAGCACCTCGGCGGGTGCACCGGTGGCATCACGATGGCATTGGGACACACACACACCCCCCTGACTGTGCCAGGGATGGGCCAGGCCCCGATTCTGTGGTTGAAGGAGAGAAGGCGACTCACCACTGGAATGTGGAGCTTGCTCAGAGGTTTGCCATCCAGCAGGTAGGAGCCCGTGTAGGTGACGTACTCGGCGTAGCACTGCGGCGCCTGGGGGGTGATGTAGCAGAGGATTTTCCGCTTCTCTTCGATCTTTTTCCTGATCTGGAGGTACTCAAAGTAGGGGTTGGACCTGTCGCTGTGGTAAGGTTCGATGTCGTCCAGTTTTATAGCGTCTACGATAGCTGCCAGGGTCTGCTGGATCATCTCGCGCGTCTGCTGGGTGGACGTGTTGATCTGCTGCTGCAGCTGCTGGTTGGAGCGCTGGAAGCGGCGCTTCCGCGGGTGCTGGGCCTGGGAGTCGTCCTCCTCTGCGATGCGGCCTTTGGCACGGGTGACGGGCGCAGAAACCGGAGCAAACTCCTTCTCCGCGGAGGCGGCGTTCTGCTTGTTTTGGTTGGCCAGCATCTGAGCCCGGTTCCTGGTAATCCGCTGAGGAATCTCTTCTATTTTGGGTGGTTTGGGAGCTTCTGCTACTGGTTTTTGGACTGGCTCAACGATCTCGGCTTGAGCGTTACCCGGAGGTGCGTCGGCCTGCGAGGAAGGGGCCTGGCCCCCAGCGCGCGCCGCAGCAGCCTCCGCGGGGACGCTGCCCTCGGTGGTGGCCACGGGTTGGGGACAGGTCTGGGAGCTGCTCTCTGATGTCCCACTGGAGGACTGGAGGTCTTCGTGCACGGCCTCCACCTCCTTGCTCTCCGCCTGAGCCGCCTCGGACGGGGTCTGCTGGAACACCTGCGCTTCCGAGTCCTCCGCTCCCTTTTCCTCGGCGACGTTCAGCGCTTCCGAGGTGGTTTCTTGCGCGGCCGCTTCCGGTTTCTCCTCCTCCGGTTGCGGCTCCGTCTCCACGGGCAGGACAGCGGCCGCCTGGGTCGCCGGCGGCTCTTCCGGCTCACCGGACGCCATTACGGAGGCGCTCGCCTTCACGATCGCGGCGCTTGGTTCTGCACCCGCCGCCGGGCTCTCTTCCACCGCTTCGGCCTCCGGCATCTCTGTCTCTGCAACGTCCTTCGGCTGGAGCGGCAGCTCGGGGAGCGAGAAGGGGCCCAGGTCCAGCTCATCTTCCGTGGTGGTGAAGGGATCAGGCCACGTCACCGCTTCTTCCGTACTCGCGGGCGCAGCGTTGTTGTTTTCCAAATAGGTGTTTTCCGGTGCGCTGACAGCTTCTGCCTGAGGTTCTGCTGGCACACAGGGGGGCTCTGGAGGTATCTCGGGTGCTTCTTCTGGAAGAGGCTTGCAGGTGTTGAAGAAGGTGTCTAACCTAGTAGGGGACATGTATGGAGCTTGCTCCTCGGTGTTCGCTATCTCTGCCGGAACCGCTTCCTCGGCATCCTCCTTGACTTCCTCGAGCCCCGGCTCGGACACCGACAGCGGGTACGATATGGGAGAAACGGGGTAGGAAGTGTCTGTGGGGATGAAGGCTACCGGCGTGGGATGGATCGGCTCTAGGGAACAGAGAGGAGGCTTGGGGGACTCGGAAAACCTTTGGGGAGACTTCATGAGAAGCTCAGAGCCCACGGACCAGCTGACGGAGTGCTCGGCCGGGTTGGCCATCAGGCTGGGAGCCACGGCGGCCTCGGGGTTTCGGGGAGGAGGGTTATCCCAGTCCATGTTGTTTTGCTCCGGCATTGCCGAGCTAAAATGGTTTTCCTCGATCGGTGGCAAGTAGGTAGGTTCCGGTGGCATGATGGAGGCCGTGGCTTGCTGCTCCTCCGTGGTATCCAGGGGCATGCCGAGGTCGGGGGGAAGGGCACTTTCTACGGAAGGAGCCAGCAGCTCGTCCCTGTGCGACGGGGAGGATTTTGCCTGTAAACCAGAAAAGACGCTTTCAGGCGACTGGGCCACTCCGCTGCCAGCTCCGGGCACGCAGTGCAGAGCTTCCACCTTGGGAGATGAAACCCCATAATCTGGTGAGTAATACCCAGGAGACAAACACTGGAACTTCTCAGCTGGAACGGATGGAAGGGGAACTTTCTCCTCCATTAAATGCTGCACCGGAGAGTCGTAATTGGACGTCGCCGGGACGCTCTGCTGCCTGTAGAACTTATCCCCGACGCTGAACTCTTCCTCGGGCGCCCTCCGGATATCGACCGAGATGGAACGATAGAGGTTCGTGGAGGGGATGGTCCGTGTCGGGGTCTGGCTGGGGTTCTCGGGGAGCCCACCGGAAACGTTCGCGTATCTGTCGAAGAAGGATGGAGAACAGGCGTTCATGGACATGGTGGATATGGGCAGCGAGTGCTGCGAGTCCGCGCACTCGAACATCAGGTCCGTGTAGTCTTCGTTGCTGCACGAAGGTGTCCTGGGGGTCTGCATCACCTCCTCGTAGCTCGGACAGGAGACGACGGACGCCGGCGTCGGGACGCCCGTCGGACGGTTCTGATCCGGCCTGGGAGAGGCCGGGAGGATCTCCTTCAGCTGAGGGCCTGTGATCCAGTCCTTAGAGTCCGTGCCAACAGCGGGCTGAGCCTTGTTTTCCGGTGACAGTATGGGAGTCAGCGGTCCCAGCTCTTTAAGTTTCTTGTCCTTGAGCTGGGTGTCCAGCGTTAGCGGCTTCTTGGTCGCCAGATCCAGGCTCCTCTTGCGCACGTCTTCCGAGCTTTTCAGTTTGTCCTTTAATTTGGGGTCTCCAGACCTGTGCCTCATTTTCTCCATTTGCTTCATTCTCTCTTTGTGCCTTTTGTGGCGCTCCTCGATTTCCAGGTCCTTCTGGCTGAGCATCCTCTCGAAGCTGGTCATCATCAAATCCCCGTCTCCCAGAAGTTTCTCCCTTGGCCGAGCATCCTTCTTGCCGCTGTCTTTGGAAAGGGTTATTTTTTCGTTCCCGTTGCTTATTTTTATCGACTCTGATTTGTCTTTCTCTTGGTTCTCCTTCAGCTTCTCCTTCAGCTTGGTCTCCCCGAATTTGAGGTTGTCCTCCTTCGATTTATCTTTAAAGGCGGTGACTTGCGGACTGTCCTTGTCTTTCAGCGCTGACTTTGGCTCGTCTTTGTGATGTTTGAAGAAGCCATCTGCATGTTTGTCCCTGTGCTTCTCCTTCTCCTCCTTCCATTTCTCCTTGTGTTTATCTCGCTTCTTCTTCTCCTTAGCCGCGCTGATGGCGCTGGAACCGTACGTCTTTTCTTTTTCCGCCTTCTTTGACAGCTCTCTTTCAGAATCATTTTTGTCTTTCTTTTCAGAAAATAAGTAATCAATGCTCTTCTCTGGCTCCTCATCAGGCTCTGCCTTCATGTTGTAGGAAGAGCTAAAAGCCTCCCCGTCCACAGAGAAATCCTTTTCATAATGAGCCGAATCCTTTCTGCTGCCGGAGTCCTTGAATTCCTCCGTTTTCTCCTTCTTCTCCGTCTTCTCCTTTTTAGCTTTTTCCTTCTCGTGGCTCTTCTTCGATGAGGATGAGGAATGTCTGTGCCTCTCCTTCTCCTTGAGTTTATCCTGCAAGCAGGGTAAAGGGAGGGAGTCCTTAAACTTTTCTTCAGCGGCGTCGGTGAGAGAGAGGTTAGAAGACTCGAAGAGGCCGGTCAGTCCTGGATCCTGCCCTCGATCTGTGAAGCTGTCCGAAGAGATCTCGCTGATTTTGTCATTGGAGTCATCCCTATAGTCATTCAGAGCCTCCTCCTCCAGCTTCTCCAGCAGGCTCTTCTCCGACTCCCCTCCTTTCGAGGACTTTTTCTCCTTGGAATGCTCTTTATCTGGCTTCTCCTTGTGCTTGCTTTTCACCTTGTCGTCGCTGGCGTGTTTCTTTTCCACCTTTTCGGGGAGCTTCTGCTTGTTCTTCTTCTCTTGAGTGGAATCGATGGACGTCCTGTCTTTCCTGTCCTTGTACTTCTCGGTCGAGTCTTTATCCTTCTTCTCTTTGTGTTTTTCAAAGGAGCTCTTCTCCTTCTTCTCCTTTCCCCCTTCTGATGTTCCTTTGTCCTTTTTCTTCTCCTTGGAGTCCTTCTCTTTCTGCTTCTCTCCGGAATGCTGCCTGTCAGAGGAGTACTTGCGGTGCTTGTCGGGGTACAGCTCCTTCTCAGCCGCCGCGCCGTCGTCCTTCTCCTGCAGCCCGTGCAGACTCTCCAGGCGGTGCAGCTCGCTCCCGGCCGAGTCGGTGACTTTGAACCCAGGCAAGCTGTAGTCATCCCTCTCGTCTTCGCTCTCATCCGTGAAGATGTCTGCGATGCTGTACCAGCTCTTCTCCTTGCCTTTCTTCTCATCCTTCTTCTCGGGGAAGTCCTCTCGGTCCGTGGAGAAGTTCTTCTCTTTCTTCTCTTTAACCTGGTCGAAGGAACTCTTCCGCTCTTTGTCTTTGCTGCTGTGCTGGTCTTTGTATTTCTCTTTTGGTTCTTTTTTCTCCTTGAAGCCCTTGTCCAGTTCTTTGTCCTTCAGGATTTTCTCGGCAGCAGCTTTCTCATTTTTCTCCTTGTCGCCTTCTTTGGATTTTTCCTTGTATTTTTCCTGCTTGGTCTTCTCTTTTTTTTCTTTCTCGGGAGCATCTTTCTTCTCCTTCTCCTTCCCAGAATGGTGCCTCTCCCAACTCTCCAGAGATTTGCCACCGAACTCGGGGTCAGACTTATCCTTGAAGAACGTTTCGCAGCCGTACTCCTTGAAGTCGTCTCGGTAGGGCTCCTCCTGCTTCGTTTTGGAATCCTTTCGATCCTTAGAGCCATCAGAAGAATCTTTTCTGTCTTTGTTGGTTTCACCCATATCTTTTTCTTTCCTCTCCTTGACGGTCTCTGCAGAATCCTTCCTCTTCTTGTCCTTCTCAGGCAAGTAACCGGGAGTGACTTTGTGTCTGTCCGTTTGGTCCTTTTTCTTCTCGGAGCTCTTGTCCACATAGTCCCTCTCTTTCTTCTTCAGGAAAGTGTCCTTTTCGCTACGCTTCTCGTTGTACTCCTTCTTCTCTTTCGTTTTGTTTTCCTTTTTCTTGTC
Organism: Heliornis fulica; assembly: GCA_013399135.1. Classification (NCBI taxonomy): domain Eukaryota; kingdom Metazoa; phylum Chordata; class Aves; order Gruiformes; family Heliornithidae; genus Heliornis; species Heliornis fulica. The sequence goes on along the minus strand of VXBZ01010986.1, from coordinate 195,770 downwards.
CTTAATTTCCTCTTTCACAGGTTCTATGATTAGCTTGGCCACGGTGTCGCTTTTGATCTCCCTGAAATCCGTTAACGGAGAATCCCAGCTATCTTCCCCTTTGAAATCGAAGGATGAGTCAGAAGACAGGTCTGAAAACCACCTCTCCTGCTGATCATCTGAAAGGCTGAACTTGGTGTCCTCGCTCTCGGGAAACTGGTTTTTGTTATTAAACTCGTCAAACCCAGGCTCGTCCCTGTAAAGTTTTTCCTTTTTGCATTTTTCTTTCTCCTCCTTGAAGGACTTTTCTTTCTCTAGTTTGGAAACCTTCTCCTCCTTCAGCTCGCTCTTCTTTTCAGATTTGGACTGCTTGTCCTTTGACTTCTTCTTTCTCTCCTCCTTGTGTATTCTCGGCTTCTCCTCCTTGGGAGATTTCTCTTTTACGGGTTTCTCCTTCTCCGATTTACTCAATCCTTCCCTGAAGGATTTGCTCATGTCTTTGCTGCCATCTTTGACTTTCCTTAATGATTTCTCCTCTTTCGAGGATTTTCCAGTCTCATCTTTGAACAACCACTCCTTCTCCTCCCCTTTAACTTTGGGGAGTTTTTCCTCCTTCTTACTGTGTTCCCGCTCGTGCTTTAACACTTTCAACTTGTTTTCGACTGGATTTTCCGTCTCTACTATCAAGCCTTTCTCAGGCTTTTGTTTAGAGTCCTCAAACTCGAAGGAAAAGGCTTTGATTATTTTAATGTCTTGGCTGATGGGACACTGCCCCTTCTCCTTGTTTTTATGTTTGTGTTTCGTTTTATGCTTTTTCACCACCTTCCCCTCCTTGTCCAGCTTTGGAATTGCTCCATCCACATTGCTATGGAATGAATTCTTTTTCTCAGGAACAGCGTTGTGTGGGGTGTTTTTCTTTTTGTGCTCTGGTTTCTTCCTGACTGGCTTTAGCGACTCTAAGCTCGAGTCCTCGGACGAGTAGTCTGACTCGCTCGTCAGTCTCGTCCTGGTGGAGTCCGATAAGGAACTGACATCTGACCAAGCTGGAGAAGATATGGTTTTCCAATTGTCCGTCCTCCAGTGCTTGGAGTGCTGCTCTGTAAGGTTGGGATTGTGTTTCTGGGACGCCAAACTCCCATGAGAAGAGGTCGATGAGGCAGACAGAGAGTTAAACAAGGAGGATTCCTTTAGCACTAGCCTGGAGTCCTTTACACAGCTAGAGCTCTGAAGAGAGTCTCTATCATCCTCCTCACTCTCCACATTTTCACTCTCTGATTCAGAGGAACAAAATTTGTCATTTTTTTTGCCAAACCGAACCTCTTTGCTTTTCGTCTCCTTCTTCCGCTTCTTTTTTACTTTGCTCTTCTCCTTCTGTGGCTTTGTGCTGGGGGGCTCCCGAATCTTGCTGCTGGGCAAGATCGAGTGGGTCGAGAGCCGCAGCTTCTCCCCCGTCCCCACAGCAACGCTGGTCTCCTCCTCGTCCGAGCTGTCCGACAGAATGCGGTGGGCAGCTTTCTTTGGTGTAATTGTGTTATTTTTAGTATAAGTTTTCACTTCCATTTTGGGTATGGAAATGAAACTGTTTGCTTTAGTCTCTTTTCTGTAATCCTTTTTCAGCAAATGTTTGTCATCGACCGGCGGGACCCGGTCCTGCTCATCGTCCTCATCAAATTCATACTCATCCTTCACCGGGGTGATGGTTTTGGGGGGCTCCTGGGCCTTGGGCTTGTGCTTCAAACCCTTCTCAAACTCTGAGTCCGTGTTATTGCCATCAACAGAGCTGGAGGGAGCGAAGGACGGGGCATCCTCCTCCTCTGAGGTCTCTGCAGAGAGAGAAGAACAACGTGTTAAGGGCTGCGAGGGGCTTCGGGGAGGGAGCAGCGTCGGACCGCTGCAGACCTGACGCCCTGCGAACGGCCCTGCCACCCTCTGCTTCACCCAGCTGGTGCCAGGTTGCAGCTGGAGACACCAGGATGGGAGATGTTTTAGAACAACTACCTGGCCTCAAACCCAAAACAACACCCTGGCCATAGCGAGAGAAGAACTTCTCAACAAGCTTATGGCTGCCCACAGCGTGGGTCAAGGCTCACAGTGAGGCTGGAACTCTAATTGGTGCTAATTAAAACCTGCGACGCTTCCCACACACGACGTGCACGCACAACCTCCTCCTCTCTACACACAAGCTGGAACATCACCCACATCCCAAAGGTAAGACATCCATTTACCTGCAAGCAGCTTCCAATCCTACATCTCCATTGCACCGGGCAAGTGATCTCAACGTGGGCTTCCAGGGCCAACAGCTAGAGCTCCCGGAGCTAAAGGCTGGCAGTTAGGTTGTCTGAATTGGGGTTACAGCTACAGGTGGACTCCTGACCGTGGCAGCAGCGTGCAGATACTCTGACAGGAGTCTAACTTCACTGTCCTCTTAAGGTCTCTGTATTAACAGACAGCTGCAGGCCACAAACATCACTCCCGTGCTCACACAAAGGTCAATCTCACCTGTTGAGCTCTCCTCGCTGGAGGGGTACGTGGTCTTTCCCAGGAGCAGATTCACCATGGTGGGAGAATTCGCTACTTTCAAAGGCGTCTCGCCCTTCCTGTTGCTTTGATGAGGATTCCCTCCATAATGTAACAACAATTTCACCACCTGCAAACAGAAATCAAGACGTGAGGATGCTCACCACGGCTACGGGGGTGGGTTTTGTGCCACTAAAGGTGGGGGTGTGCTGTAGCGAGGAAGCGCTCTGTCCTGGGGACATGCCAGGTGGCTAAGAAGGGTGACAAGAGCATCAGCACCACAAACCAACTGAGGCAGGAGAGAAGGAGGAGACACAGAGCCACGCTCCCTCCCCTGCTCCAGAAGAATGAACTGTCTCCTGCGCTGGGCAACACCAAACCATCACCCAGGCGGGGAGATTCCTGCCCACGTCGTGGCTATCAGCAGCGAAGGGTAAGAAGCCACCTAGAATCTCTGCAGAGATTGGCTGCTTGAAGAGCAAAGAATAATAATAATAAAAAAAACCAATAAAATTTCACAGATCATGGCTCTGAGATGCAGGAAAAACCCACCTTGAAGTGCCCGTTATTGGCTGCGTCGTGCAGCGGGGTGTCATCATCCAACCCCTTCGTGTTGACCTCGGCGCCCGCAGCGAGCAACTGCTTGGCGACGTCGTAGTAGCCCCGGTTGCATGCCTCGTGCAACGCCGTCCAGCCTGCAAGCAAAGGGACACTCAGGACACGGATGTCACCTTCCCAGGGCCACAGCCAGGGCAAAGTAACCTCCATGAATGGATGGAGACGGCCTCGTGTGCCCAGTCCCCGGGGCACAGGAAGGAGAGGAACGACCTGGCTTTTCCCTCTGGTCACGCAACGCGCTCCAGACAGATCGTCTGCCAGCACGGGCACGGCCCCGGGAGATGGGAGGATTTTTTGGGTCAAAAACGAGGAGAATTGCTGACACCAGTGTGGAAGGTAGAAATCAGGACTTAAATCCTTTCCCCTTCCAACTCCTCTGCCAGGGAAACACTCTCCCAAACGCAGATTGAAACTAAACCTCAGACCCGGCTCCGAAACATCCCCCGCAAAGACCTCACAGATATTTTCTGTGCGCTCCCACGAAGCACCGCAAACACGGCGCCGGCTCGGGCAGAGACCCAGCAGCGGGTCTCCACAGTAACAGCAGCTCCAGTTCTCAAACAAACCTCCCAAGAACACAGAATGAAACGTTTTATCTCCTTCAAACAGACTATTTTTAAGCCAGAATTGTTTTGAAGTTTCCCAGCGAACGCGCGCGGCTCCTTCGGTATTTTGCTGATAGCGTCGTGGGAGCTCGTTCCGTTACCTTCGCTCGGGAACCTGTGACTGGAATTCCTGGCAACTGATAGCTCAGTCTAGTGCTGATATTCATCACACAGGGGGAGGGATGGATGTAGCTGTTTATAGCCCCCAAATTGTGTGGAGAGCAAAGCCAAGCTCTTGGGTGTGCAGGAGCAGACCATTGTCACACCGACATCTCGCTGCAGGACTCAGGGTGCTTCCTGTCGTCTCCAGAGCCCCAAGCTTTGGTTCTTTTCCCTGTTCCCAGCCCTAGAAGCAGGAGCCTGGCAGCACTGCCCAGGAGGAGGAGGAGGAGGTGCTGTTCCTCAGCTGAGGCTGGGGAAGGTCAGTGTTTGCTCTGGTTTGGATGCCCAGCTGGGAGCCTGACCTTGCCCTTCACAGTCACATCGCCCCGCACCAGCGGCACCCCCACGTTCAGGACATGAAAACAACCCCAGGACGCTGCAGGAACCAGCCCTTCAGCTCCTGAGCAGCGACTTTACAAACCTGCTCTTGTCCAGAGCTTCCTGCACCTCATTTCTTAGGTTTTTAGGTTAAAAAAAATAATAAAAGAGCTCAACGATCCCACCTGCCTTTGGAAATTCTCCTCCAGACTTCCCAGGCAGCACCCACGGGCAAGGGCACCACGGAAGAGACCGGAGGGACCCGGTCACAGTCTCACAGCGTGGAGCCATGGCAGCCCTGAGGGTCCCTACGGATCAAGCCCAGCTCAGCATCACCTCCCTGAGCAGGAGTGTGGCAGCCTGGGAATCTGGCACCCAAAATCCAACCAGGCAACTGGCCTCTTTTCAGGGATTTATGATTTTGACAAATCCATAGTGCTTCGTGGTGGGATTTTTATGACTTTTTTTCCTCCTCAAAGAGCAAACCCACAATTTTTGGTCAATCCCCTCTTTGCAAACCCTTGTTACAACAGGTCCCTGGTGAGAACCATTCTTGGAGGCAGAACATGCAACCAGGTGGGAAAAGGTTTGGATCCAGGTGCTGCCAGCGAGCTGGTTACCTGCAAAGTCTTTCACATTGACATCTGCACCCTCGATAATGAGCTCCTTGATGCGCCGGGCATCTCCTCGGATGGCAGCTCGATGCAGCCGAGTCTCTCCTCGCTCGTTTCTCTTATTTACTTTATCTTTGGTTTTGGAGGCAGAGTTAGGAGTTCCCTTCTGACAAACCGTAGACTGAGAGGGATGCTTTGGTGTTGTGTCAACTGCACGGAGGAGAGAAAAAGAAGTCAAGAAGCTGGTTCTAAAGGGACCTCTAAACCCTTAGAGGGAGCTCTTGTAACGCGGTTCTTCCCCGAAACGCTCACGCAAGGTGGCGAGAGGCAACCGGAGTGGATGGGAAGCCAGAGAGGAGAGGTGGTTGCTGCAGACAAGGGCTGCAGGCTGCTGAAACCCACCGTGGAGAACTGCAGTCCTTCCAAAGCCCAGGCAATCCCGTGATTTTGGAGCGGCCAACGCAGCTCCTTACCCATAACCCTTCATTTCCTGATGGGAAACGGCCCTTCCCCAGGCGCCCGCGAGGTCGGACAACCCCGGAGGAGCCGGCGAGATGGGAGAACATCTCAACACTCCCAGGACAACGCAGCTTTTCATAGAATCACAGAATGATTAGGGTTAGAAGCGACTCCCAGAGGTCATCCAGTCCACCCCCCCTGCAAGAAGCAGGGACACCCCCAACTAGATCACGTTGCTCAGGGCCTCATCCAACCTGGCCTTGAACGTCTCCAGGGATCCAGGGGCATCCACCACCTCTCTGGGCAACCTGTTCCAGTGCTCCACCACTCTCACAGCAAAGAACTTTTTCCTAATCTCCAATCTAAAACTCCCTCCCTCTATTTTAAACCCATCACCCCTTGTCCTGTCACAACAGGCCCTACTGAACAGCCTCTCCCCATCTTTCTTGTAGGCCCCCTTGAGGTCCTGGCAGAGCGCTAGAAGGGCTCCCCGGAGCCTCCTCTTCTCCAGGCTGAACAGCCCCAATGTAGCCTTGATGTTTTCACCCCTTTGAGCACAAGCACCCTCTGGATCTCACCTGGGCTGTTTGCAGACTCCTCCGCTGTCATCTGCATGAGGAGAGCGACCTGCTGGCGCTCGGAGAGCGGGTACCCTGCCCGGATCCCCGAAAGGCCCATTCCGAAGAGCAAGCCAGGCTTTCTGGTGGCGGGCTCCTTTTTAATCCTCTTCCGCTCTGGACCCTGCTTCTCTGCGGTACAGGGAGACACGGAGACACAAGCTGTGAATGATGCTGTCACCAAAACCACAGTCACTTCTGAGCAGAGCCCTAACACCTCTCCAATTCTGTTAGTGTATCCACAAAACAGAAAGCCTTTGGTGAGAGATGCACCCCGGAGCCTCCTCTTACGTCCCCAAGGTGAGGGACACATCCTCAGGGTGAGGGATACATCCCCAGTGAGGGACATGTCCCCACAGTGAGAGATACATCCCCACGGTGAGGGATGTGACCCCATGATGACAGATATGTCCCTATGGTGAGTGGATACATCCCCAGTGAGGGACACGTCCCCAAGGTGAGGGACACATCCTCAGGGTGAGGGATACATCCCCACAGTGAGGGACATGTCCCCACAGTGAGAGATATGTCCCCACGGTGAGGGACACATCCTCACGGTGAGGGATACATCCCCACAGTGAGGGACATGTCCCCACGATGAGGGATGTGACCCCATGATGACAGATATGTCCCCATGGTGAGGGATACAGCTCATGGTGAGGGATACATCCCCACATTGAGGGCCACATCCCCTTCATGAGGGACATGTCTCCATGGTAAGGGGACATGTCCCCAAGGTGAGAGATACATCCCCATGGTGAGGGACACGTCCCCACGGTGAGGAACATGTCCCTACAGTGAGGGACACATCCCCAAGGTGGGAGCACCAGTACCCAGGTCCACTTTTGCGGGATACACACTGCTCCTTCCCCCCAGCTCCTCTGATTTCTGGGTGTTCTCCCCCCACCATCACACAACAGCAGGAGAAGGGGGTGTGGGACCTTCCCAGGGACACTGCCAGCCCCTGCACCCCCCACCTCACTTCCAGGTGCCTCTGTCTCACCGTGGTGCTTTGAGGAGCGAAAGCAGCACACATGGAACTGGAGATATCCAAAACCATCAGCAAGAGCACTAACACCACACAGGCTGAGGCTTGGGAACGCCGCCACCTAACCAGCCATCAGCAAACCTGGAGGAGCTGGGGGAGACTGGCACAAGGTGCCCAGAGAAGCTGTGGCTGCCCCTGGATCCCTGGCAGTGTTCCAGACCGGGTTGGATGGGGCTTGAGGCACTCCAGTGTACAAGGACAGCGGTGTGGGGGATGTCTCCAGCGCTCCAGCTCCGCTCTCCTCTCCCACGGTCCTGCAGCCGACGAGGCAGCTCTGGAAACCTCTTCCTGGTGCCAAGCACGAAGGTGCCGTCCCGGTCGGCTCTTCCACCACAGGTAATTCCCATTGGATGTGGGATCCCGTTCATGTCAGAAACACCAGCCCCAGAGCAGGGAGCCTCTCCAACCAGACACCCCTCTTCACATCCCAGCCTGACTCTCCCAAGCCACGTTTCCATCGCCCTGGCAGCCGTAACAGAGCTGGAAGATGAAACCAGATCACGGGGGAGCGGAGAGTTTTCTGATGGCTTCAAACACAATTAAACTCGGTGTGTTTATGGTTAGAAAACAATTTATCCAGGCAGCTCCGTGAGCCACACGGTCCCCACGGGCACAGGGACACTGGATCCACACACCAGGCGCTTTCCTGCTCCTCCTTCAGCCCCGGAGCTGCCGCTGGAAGCTTGTTAAATGCCGCTGTCCTGCTGGGAGGCGGGTTAAAGGCTGGTTTCTCCTCACGCCTCCGCTCAGCGGGCAGCGCCCGGCCGAGCCACCGAGCACGAGGAGGGTCCCACCTCAGCCAAAGTTCTGGGCATGGTGATAGCATGAGGGTTGTACAGGGTGGGGGGCTGCTCCTGGTGTAGGCATGGGGGGAGCCACCATCAGAACAGGAACATTTCCAGTGACATCCTCGGCCGCCGCAGGTCGTCAGCGCGAGCCTGGGATCTGCAGAAACCCATTACCGGGTTCAGGCAACACCCCCTAAACTCCCGATGAGTTCTGCAGTTGCAGAAATTTCCACCTCCACAGAACATTTACCATGAAGAAGCATGTGATCAACCAGATAAAAATAAACTGGAAACCAACTGCCGCGTTCTCGCTCGCCACGGCGAGGGCTGGCGGAGGCAGCCGAGGACTCGGGCTCACGCGTGCTTTGCCCTGCGGGAAGGCGGCANCCCTGCGGGAAGGCGGCACCGCCCGGTGCCACACGGGTCCCATGGGCTGGAGGATCACGGCCGGTCCTGCTCATGCATGACGTGACCACGGTTTCTCCTCGGGTGTCTCCTTCTGTGCGGTGGATTTCTCCCTCCGATGCTGGGGCCACGCTCACCGGTTTCTCCGGAGCATCCCCGGTGGATGGTGGCAGGGAAGTGGCAGAACCGTCCCGGTTGTGACGAGATGCTCGTCCGCCGCTGCCGCAGCGCAGAGGTTAATCCCACTCCCGCGAGCGCGCGGGGGAAGTAGGTCACCGGCTGCGTTTCCTGCGCTGGTTGCATAAGGAGCAGGGCTGTGCCCGGCATCCGAGGGCTCCCAGTGCCGGCATCCGAGGGCTCCCAGTGCCGGCATCCGAGGGCTCCCAGCACCGGCATC